>JAJJHQ010004838.1:750819-762195 GCA_021223825.1 Drosophila ironensis
ATTAAAGCTGTGGGAACTAAAGAATTTTTTATAGATTTCATATGATCTTTGGCTCCCCAAAAATAATTAAAATACGAACCTCAGATTATGGAATATCCCTCAATTTCGACCCTAGAAAGTCTGGAAATGTTTTGTAAAGGAAATACGAACCTCAGATCATGGGATATCCCTTAATTTCGACCCCTAAAATGTGTGGAAATGTTTTGCATGACTTGTAAAGGAAATACGAACCTCAGATCATGGGATATCCCTAAATTTCGACCTTTAAAAAGTGTGGAAATGTTTTGCACTACTTGTAAGAGAAATACAAATGGAAATACGAATGGTATGGGGAATACCCATCGATAGGAATGCCCTTTCGAGAACTTGAACTTTTCCCTAAAAACCAGTAGCTTTCCACACACACATTTCCACTCCAATCGCCTTCCAAGATTGGTAGGGGGCTTCGAGAGTCCATTGATCCGGTTTCAACCCTTTTTCCCAATTTACTTTTGTTAATATTTGACATTCCTCGGGGCATGTGTTCTGTCTGCTCATCTGGCGCCAAAAATATCAAGTTTATTTTGTTGTTGCTTTTCTCGAAAACAGTTTTGTGTCTATTTTTTCGGGACCCCCCTCCCCGCGAGCCCCCTGGGATGCGGGGCATACATTTGCATAGATTTCTGTTTCTTATTTATTTTTACCCCCCTTTTTGGTGTTCGATTTTCGTCGCTGTGGCCTTTACCTTTGCTCGCACAGCTTCTATATTCTATATTCCCCATTCGATTCCGATCATCCAGTCATTCACGTTGCTAATTAGCATTTAAATTATGCAAATATTACTTGGTTAAATTTCTTTTCTCTGCCTCAGCTGCAAATGTGAAGAGCTATAGCTCGCTACACAATATAGAAGTTCGTACAGTGGGTCACGGCTTATTTCTTGCAGCCTAAAATTGGGGCTTTTAAAACCTTATATCTTCAAAATTTCAAAAGGTACAAAGACATTTTAAACAGCAGATTATTGAGAAGAAACAATGAAAACTTCATAGCCTTGGGGCTATTCTAAAAAGTTACAGACAATAGTTATATTTGGACACTTTCAGGTCACGTTTTCAGACCAATTCTGAGATTAAATTAAAGAGTTTTGGACTGTTTAAGACTATAACTATTCCAAAAAGGCAAGAACGGGCTTTGGGCTAAAAACCAATTAAACAAATTGGTGAAATACTAGACCTAAAAAGCATTACTGAACAGAGAAACGTTAAAAAATGAGTTAACTCGATCCTTGTAACCGCTAAAGGCCAAATTTTGGAGCAGAGGAGCCACATAGTATTCCAAAAATGAAGAAAACTAATCCTTAAGGTCCCCAAAATTACTGTGCATGTTGAGCATGAAAGAATGATGAATATAATCTTCCCAGCTATGATCTTCCGAAATTAATTTGGAAGGCCTAGTTCCACGGATCAAGATAGGAAGCCTAAGTATAATCCTATTGTATAGGAGGAATCAAGAAATACGGCGGAAATGGTGTATCTAAATCTGTCCCCATGTGGTTAATCCGCCAGAGAAATGATAACACTGAATGCGATTACTAAATTCCGATCAATTTTGGCAACCAGGGCTTGGTAATTTCAAATATGAAATGCAAACAGCCTTAAAAATTATATTTTAGACTTCAAATTGCCCTGAAAATGTCTTTATTTGTTGGTTTTTTGCTCATAACATTTTCCAATAGCTATCGAAGCGAGATTTTTGTATGGTTTTTTATAATAAAGAATCTTTTTAACAGTCTGCCGTTTAAAATGTTTTCGTATCTTTAGTCATTTTGGGGATACAAGGTCGGAAAATTCCCGTTGCGGCTCGCAGGAATATTTGTAAGCTGTGACCCACTGTACGTACAATTTTGGAAGATCTACGTGGCCCGCTGTTGTATGATTCTCTTCGTCTCTTGTTCCTTTTTGTAATTTATTTTTTTTTCCTTTTCGTTTGTTAATATTTTTGTTGCTTCTCTCTTGCTTTTTGGTTTTGCTTTTTGCTGTCAGAATTTCTTGTTGAACCGGTTTCTTGCTTGGCTCACCATATTTTTTTTATTCGCTGCCCGCAGGCAGACAAAAAGCAGCAAAAACAGCTAATAATAATAATAAAAATACAAGAAAATACAAGAAAATACCCATTTAAATGCAATCGCAGGCCGCCTATTGATTTTTCCTTCTCCTCCTCCTCCTCTGTCGAAAAAGAAAAGGTTTTGCAAATAGAAGAAGAAAAAAAAAAACAAGAAATACGCAATCGCATCGCAATCGCAACGAAATTATTCACTTTGGCTGAAGTTTGCCAACGTTGCCTTCGCAGAGCCCCCGAAAGTTCATGGAAAAGCCCCAAAAATCCAACGGCAATGGGGGCAGGCTTTTGGGCCCAGCTAAGCTTTAAGTTTGTAGGCCAATTCCCTTTAAAAACCCGCAAATCCAGCTGCTTCTAAATTAATAATTAATGCATCGATTGTGCGTCGATCTCAATCAGGAACCGCCGAAGGCTTTGCCTGGCAAATTACGGGGGGGAAAAGCAACTTGACATTTTAATGGAATTTTTATGTTTTTTGCTGCAAAAGCACAAAAAAAGAAATGAAAAAGCAATTAAAAGAAAAAGTACAATAGAAATACAAACGACATGCAGGCAGAGCAAAAGCCAACAAAAAATAAAAAGTTGTTATCAATATAATTTGTTGTATTATTTTGGGCAGCAAAAGTGGATCATTCCTCCCCGTAATTTGCTTTTGTTTTAATTTGCTTTGCTTATCGGTGAGTGTGTGTGTGTGTGAACATGTGAAAGTAATTTGAAAGCAAATTCCTTGCTTCTGATTCTGATTCTCCTTTTGCTTTTGCTTTTGCTTATTCTTCTTATCGGACCGCCTAGCAGGGCGATAGCTCACCCTCCCGCTGCCTCTCTCCCCTCTCTCCCCTATCAGCCCTATCCCTATCCCTATCTTCGCATGGAGTGTTTTTGAACCTGAAGAAGAGAGGAAATGCGAAGCGAAAAGTAAATAAACGACCGAAAACGGGAAGTACGCAACTAGTTTATCAATGTTTATTTAATCATATGCCATCGCAGCGCAAGACGATCCCCAGTCCCATCGACAAATTTGCTGGGCGAGCACAAAGCTGACGATATTTTACTATACATACAACATGCAAATTGCTACAGTAAGCGGAAAAAGTTAAGGGACACTGTGGTTTCTTGAGAAAAGATCCCGAAATCTTTTTCTCATCCTACATCTCAAAGAAACGGAAGAATAAAAAATAAAAACACCTCCAAATAAAGCTGCTTCAAGCTAACACGACCCATGTTTACCATTTACTCCCCCAAAACCAAATGAAATAAGCTTAAAATTCATAGAAACGTGCACTTTGCAGACTACACTTGTGCATGAATGCATCCAAACCGACAAATGAATCACTCATTCTAGGTTGCGCTCTTTTTCATCACAGTATACTTGTGCCATTTTCTTCCGGCCTATAGCCTATAGAGTATAGGGATGAGTGCAGTATTTTGAAGAACCCTACACTACTGTACAGATCTGTCATGCTACAAATGAGTACATTCATGCCGAAGTCTGCAATGCAGACCAAAGGAAAAGTCGCAAACACCTTGGGATTTTGAAGTTTTCCTTCCAGGAAAGCTTCCAAGGATCTAATTTGGCTATATTCCAAACCCCTTTAAGGTTTAGTCCATAGAATTCAATCGTTTTTGATAAGTTTTAATGCATATTATCACCAAAAAACTCTGAAGTATGCAGAGTACTTCAACTTTTTGTTGCATTTCAGGAATTCGGCCTGTACCCCCGCTTATGTGTTAATTCCCGCTTCGTTTCCTCTAGAATTCCGATTGGTTTTTGAGGAAAAAGCCACTAACTATTAGCAGCAGCGAAAAGCAATTGGAATCGCAAAGAACAGTTCGTTTGGCTAGGAGAAAACTGAAGAACACATGTAAATTTAATGTTGCATTTCAGGCATTCAATTTTAAGGGGTTCCCTCCCTAAGCGGGTCGATTTTTTTGGAAATCCATTTGGAGTCCAGTATCCCAGAAAATTCCCCCAAAACTTCCAGACGGTACGCGCAATATTGACAAAGTTGTAAGACTTTAGAGCGGGACAGGTCGGGTGGTGTCTTGGGGTGACCTGGAACTTTAAATGCGTTTTTCTCGAAAGTATTTCTTTTTGCATTTTATGGACATTATAACTAAGGCACCACTGAACCGATTTTATTTAACTATGGCTTATTTGAAAGATAATTAAATTATCTTTAACATGACACTAGGTGTTTTTGAAAAACGAATTTTCAAGTCTATTTTTAATGCATGAAATTTCGACTTAAATTCAAATAGACAGTTTTAGACCAAAATAAACCACGAAGCAACTCCATGAGGGAGGCAATATTTTCAATATTTATGCGCTTTTTCACTTAGTAAATACATATCATTTTCTGTTTACTATTTTATGTTTTTTTAACTTTATTTTAAACTGCCATAAACGTTTCGAAACTTTTAAGTTTACTGTATTCGAGAAAACAATTCTTGAAGATCGAGCATTTTTCGGCTGTCTGAGTGAGGGAACCCCCTTAAGAGCCGCTTCGCTTAGTTTGGCATTCTTCTCGGTGCTTTGGTTTTCGGGAAGGAGAAGGAGAAGGAGAAGGAGGAGGAGCACGAGGAGGAGGAGTAGGAGGAAGTTGAAAAACAGATGGATAAAGCGCAGCGAGCACATGTGTGGGGCATATGCGTTTATTTTTCGATGTTGCACGCTTTTATTATTGCAATTTGCGTGGGGAGCCTATGGTGTGCAGTATGGTGTGCTAGTTTGTGCAGGAGCGAAAAATCAGCAAGCCAAGAAATACGCTTTTGCGGCGGAAAACACGTTTTCCACCGCCATGCATGCGGCAGCAACAACTGATAAAGCAGGCGCACGCAACAAACAAGGCCCATGTACTCGTACATGTACATAAAATATAGCCAAACAAAAAAGGAGGAGAATAAAATGAAATAAAATCAAATAAAATCAAATAAAATAAAAGGAACGGCCTGGCCTGGCCTGGCCTGGCGCACTAAATTAAAGTCCAAAGCGAAAAATCAATACTTTACTTTACCCAAAACACCGAAACACCGAAAAGTAGTAAAAGCAGCAAAGCAGCAGAAACAGAGGCAGCGCCGTCGCTGTCGACGTTGCCGTGGACGTCGGCGCTTATCTGAAATAAATTGCTTTCGGCCTACTCGTGATTTTTTTACTCGTTTTTTTTTGTACATATTTCTGGCTTTTACCAACAAAAAAATAAAAGCTGTCGGATGGGGAGGGGGAGGAGGAGGAGGAGAAAAAAAAAAGAAAAAAACACCCACACATGTGTATGAAGCATGCGCTGCTATTTATACGAACGTGCCTGTGCTCCACAATTATTATTATTATAGCGCTCTCTCTTGCTCTAGCTGGTTCTGCCTGCCTCTCTCTCTCTCTTTTCCTCTTCTTTACATGAGTTTTCTTGTTGTTGCTGCTTCTTTTGTACGTGTTTCACCTTGCGCGCCGTGTTTATTGCTGTTGCCTTTGCTGCGTTTTACTTGTTAGACTCGTTTTTCCCCCCTCCACTGGTCCCTCTTATCGTCCTCCCCCTCCTCCACCTTCTCCGTCCGTCCTCTGGTGCCGCTGCCGCTGCTTCGTTTCCTGGCCCCCCCCGCCGCCACTTCACTTGCCCGCGCTCTTGTGCGCCGCCTAAGAGAGAGACTCCTATCATTTTTCATGCACGCACACACACAGTCTGGGGCATTGTTGTTGCACTTCATGGGAGCCAAGCCACGTTGCCGCTCTTCACGCGCGCGGTTCTATTTCGAGAGAAGCCAGAAAACTTGGGCCACATCTTTCGCCGGGAAACTTAACCCTAGAAGTGCAATTTCCAAGCTTTCTTGCCCTTAAAGTTTGCAAAATTTAAAATGTTTATTTTATGGCAAACTAGAAAATTCTCTGGCAAATTCTAGTTAAGATTTATTTAACCGTGACGTTCTGTTAATTTTATAAAATTAAAAGGAGTTCAAAAGTACAAAAAAGCACTTTAAAAACGAAAATCTAATATGAAGTCCTCAGCAGTACACTAGAGATGTTTTCTGTGGGTGGAAAGCAACCTCTGGGTGGTTTTTCTTGTATCCCGAAATTGCAGCAAAAGGCAAAATGCAAATAAGGGAATATTAACCCAACTATTGTTTCTAGAAGCTGAACATGAATTTATTTGATTGTTTGCTCCTCGAATAACTTGCTAATTAAGATGGTATTGCTTTTGACCAAACACATTCCGGCAAATTAAATTGTCAAAAAGGAAAACAATGGTAGAAAATAGTTTGTAGGACTGGAAAATAAAGCACGGTCAACGCAGAGAAAGCAACTCTGCTCTGTCTCGCTCCCGCCCACACTCGCTCTGTCCCGCTCCCACGGGTGAGTCTCCGGGGAATTTTTGGGGAGCACGTCACTTTGACGTTTGTCGTTCGCCGTTTGTCGCTGTGTCGCTTTGTCGCTTCGTCGGTCGGTTCGTCGCTCGGTTGCTTAGCTGTTCGATTCGTTTTTATGACGATTCAGTTGCCAACGGCTTGCACTTGCTGTGTTGCTGTTGCGTCACCCGCACGCCATCTCGCTCGCTCGCGCGCAACACGAATGTGCCTGCGCACGATGTCCTCCTCCTCATTCCCTCCTTCCCTCTTTAGCGCTGTCAGCCGCCTACTGTTTGTTTTCGTTCGCCACAGTGGCGGCCAGCAGAATAGTAGTCAACGGAAAAATTGAACAAATTTTTCTCCGCCTTTCATAGATCTTCACACAAATAAATAGCAAGATTAAACTATTTATATATATTCTTTTATTTATTTATTAACAGTCTCTTTATACAAAGATTTACATAGTATGTTGGCAATGAAATACTATTTGAAATAAATATGAATATTTACTTGTATGATCGTTCTAAATTGACCGGTTCTACGGTTTTTCCCGCCAACGTTTTCAACTGCATTGCATTGTTGTTCTCTGTTTTTGCCCAATCTCCCGCTCTGCCCCAATCGCTGCCTTTCCTTTGCCTTGCTCCATTACTGCTTCGCTGGGTCGTTTATTTATTCTGCCCCCCCCACCCGCTCTCCCCGCTCTGTCCTACCCCATCTACGCCATCTCGCTCTGGCTCGCTTGGTCTCTTTCTTGCCTTCCGCTTGACTTGTGCGCAGAGAGCCCCCTCATGTTGCCATCTCCCTTTCGCTCGCTCTCGAACATGTGCCTCGGCATCATTTACGTCTTCCTCTTCTTCTTCTTCGCCGCCGACTTGCTTGTTGTTTTTCTTTTATGATTTTTTTTTCTTTGCTTTTGCCCCCTCATGCTATTATTATTATTATTATAACGCAGCGGCGCTGGCGATGCCTGTTTCTCTTTTGCTTTGTCGCTTTTTTTTTGTTATATTTTTGTTTTTGTATTTTTTGAGGCTCTTTTTCATAATGTCGTTCGTCGTCTGCTGCGGCTGTGTTGTTATTTTTATTAATTTGTTTGCGCTGGGGCTGTTTTCTGTTTCTGTTTCTGGCTTTTGCTTTTTGTCATGCTTCTGCTTCTGCTTCTTCTCTGCCTCGGCTTCTGCTTCTGCTTCTCGAGGGGGGAGTGAAAAGCGGCAACGCTGGCCGCTGCTTTAATCTACGCGTGCTTAGGTTTTTTCTTTCTCGCACCATCTGCCTCGCTCTGGCCCACAGGGACCGGGCCATGAAGTTCGGCAACGTCGCCCGGCCGTCTGTGTATTTTTATTGCTGCGACGCTTGGCTGATTTTTTCTTCGTTTCTTGTTTTTGTTTCTCTTTGTTGTTGGCCCTCCACCCCCCGCATCTGCCGTGCTCCACCGTCCGGCAGCACTCTGTCCTCCTCTCGCTCGTTGCGGAATTTCGTGCTTAATTTTGTCGGTTTTGCTTTGAATCGCCTTTCCGAGTCTGTGCTTAATTTTCGCAGTGTGAATTGAATTTGCTATTTGGCTTTGTTTCGTGCTATTTCATTTATTTGCGGCCGTGCAGTTTAATTGCTTTCATTAAACGCAAACACAGTTGCAAAAAAAAAGAAAAAGAAAAAAAAAAGACATGTGGCTGATTGAGTTTTCGTTTTTCGCTTTTCGGTTTTCGTTTTTCGGCTTTCGGCGTTCGGTGTGTGTGCGCCGTTGCCGCATTTCACCTCCAATGATTTTCTACAGGCAGCTGTCTCTCAGCCACACACACCCGCACATACACATACACATACACGTACACGTACATATGTATGCATGCATATGTGTCCATGTATCCGAGTATCCATGTATCTCGGTATCTCGGTATCTGTATAATTGTATATATAGCCCGTTTTGCGGGTGTGCTATCGAATGATAGATGGATGAGTGGGCGAAAAATTATTGATGAGTTCTCTTTTATTTAAAGCGAGTGTTGAAATAAATTTAGCAGGTATTCGCAATCGAATCGGCCACAGAACCATGCCCCCCCAAGCCCCATACCCCCCTGCCCACCTAACCAACGCAGCCCACTTAAAGTGCGGAAAAATCTGCAGATACTTTTGTATCTTTCGGTTGAGCGGCGGTTCTTGCAATAACTTTCATGGGAAATATATGATTTTTGAAACAATTAAATAACAAATTCGCAATAAAGAATAATTACCTCTGTAAATTTGTATTATTTATCAGAAATATTACCCCAAAAGTCAAAAACTATTAGATACATTTATATCTTTCGGTCCTTGCAATGATTTTCATTGGAGAAATATGATTTTTAAATGACAAATTGGAAATATCTTTAATGTTTAGCTACATATACCCAATGAAGAATAGTTCTCTCTGTAAATATGTATTATTTATCAGTAATATTACCCCAAAAGTCGAAAACCATCAGATACATTTGTATCTTTCGGTGGCGTCTCGGTTCTTGCAATGATTTTCATTGGTGAAATATGATTTTTGAATCAATTAAACAACATTCCTCATAGAGACTAGTTCCCTCTGTAAATTTATATTGTTTATCAGCAGCATTACCCCAAATGTCAAAAACTATCAGATACATTTGTATCTTTCGGTCGAGAATCGGTCCTTGCAATGATTTTCATTGAGGAATTATGATTTTTGAATCAATTAAACAACATATTCCCCATAAAGAATAATTCCCTCTGTAAACTTGTATTATTTATCAGTAATATTCCACAAAAAGTCGAAAACTATCAGGTACATTTGTATCTTTCGGTCGAGCGGCGGTCCTTGCAATGATTTTTATTGGTGAAATATGACTGTTGAATCAATTAGTATCTTTCGGTCACGTTTCGCTTCTTGCATGTTTTTCACAGGGAAAACCAAGGGATGTGAAAGCCTAATTTGATGAAAATTGTTTACCATCGTTGATTGGTAATGGAATTTTCGCCATGGCCATGCTATTTTGTAACACAAATTAAGTTTCCGGCGCAATTATTTCCCTTTATTGCAGATTCAAAATTGTATAGCACAATTAATTGTGGGAAATACGTGTACAACGTACAAACATACTACATACATACATATTTATGCATTATTCAGTCTCTCTCATATTCCCTCAGCTTTTGTGCAGTAACAATTCTGTATTTTAATTGCCAAAAATGCAAATTCCATGAGATTTACGAAAATAATTCTCCCTTTCAGGAGTACTGTGTAAACTTTGTGTACAAATTAAATGTTGCTTGTTTTCTGCCCAAGAGCTAGGGTTTATAATTAACTTTTCATCTTTGAACATGAATATATTTCCCAATTTTAATTCAAGAACATTGTGAAGAAACAATGTACAATTTCCGATTGAAATTAAAACAGTTTAAAGTCAAAATTGAATAGGAAATGTTAAACACGTTGCATCGGCATTTTGGATACTGTAAATCCATAAATATCCAATAAATTGATGATTCAAAATCAATGTGAGATAGTTCTTTTGAACTATAAATAATTCTGTTATAAAAAGACGTGACTTGCAGGAATTTCTGCTTTTGATAGATACGATTTCATTACGAAAACGATCAAACATATTCGAAGAGTGTGTGAGAAGAGTCTGTTAGAAACCAGAGGAGTATACCTTGGTCAAAAAGTGGTTGCTGTATAACGCTAAGCAATTGCAAACACCTCCACAGTCCCCAAATCAGAATCCTCATCGGGCATTACCATTAAAAAAGGACGGTGAACATTTTTGTTGACCGTATCCTCATTGTTTGTTTTCCGATCTTTGTGAAACTTGGTACATAGCTAGATATTACAATTATAAGCTGGACCCAAAAAGATTTGTATCTCTTGGTCTAACAATTTTAAAGATGCAGACCAATGTGCAGTAGAGAATACAGTTTTATGAAGATTGCGAGGACGGTGAGGGGCGTAACAAAAACTTAAAATAAACTCGATCTGCGTATACGGATAAAGAACCTAAATCATAAAGAATTACATCTCTAGCTCTTACCAACTCGGGGAACAACGAATTTATATCTACAGACGGGAACGCTTACTTCTCCTTGCATTTACTTAGTATACCATTTGTGCCTTTAACATTATAACATCTGAATTCGGAGGAGGAGCAGGGGTGTAAATAAATAGCCCCCTGGGCTGCCCTCCCCCCTCTTGGCTGGTGATAAGAAATAAACAAAAGGCTGGAAGGCAATTCAATGACTGAAATGTAATCGTAGTCGCAATCGCAATCGCAATCGCTGGCGCTGCTGATAAGGCGAGGCGCTGCACTTCAAAACCGGTCCCGTATTCGTAGAGACATTATCTGGCCGAATATTTATGGCCATTATCGATTTTCTAATCGGCTAACCTGCTATGCCTGCTATCGTTAATGTGTACTTATTATATTCCTGTTTGATTTTCGCAACTAATCTCCCCCTTTTTTTTATTTTTATTTTTTTCAGACCTGGAGCGGACGCACGTTTCGATGGATGGATGGATGATAAAGCGATCCCATCCGATCCTAACCGATCCAAACCGATCCGAACGGAGCAAAGAGAAATAAAATAGACTTCTTTTGTTTGTCTCAAATATAAATATCGATATCTTTGTGTATGTAGGTGCATGTGTGTATATTTTTTCGGTGGGTGTGTGGAAGCGAGAAGGCGAGATGCAGATAGCTAGAGAGAGAGAGAGAGAGAGCGAGCGAGAGGGCAGGCGAAATGAAACAAAACAAAAAGTGTGCAAAGATGTTAATTAATGGAAAAATTCCCCCGTTTTCGGTTCGCGTGTGTTGTGTTTTCGTTTCGTTTCGATTCGGTTTTATGGGATAAACCCGAAAATTAAAAAAAAAAAACAAAAAAAAATTAAGAAAAACAATATATAAAAAATAATAATACTAATACTAAATACAAATCCCACTCACGCACACGGCA
>JAJJHQ010004838.1:762317-777475 GCA_021223825.1 Drosophila ironensis
TTTTTTTTCAAGTGATGCAACCGAAAGATACACAAATTGAGTTTGAGTATCGCACATTTAGACCATTTCTCCCCCTCCGCCCCTGGCCAGCGGTGTGCGTGCGTACGAGATGTGAATAATGCAACGGAAATAAGTTATATTAATAACAATAATATTCAATTTATAGAATCGCCAAAATTGAGAAGTGGCAGTGCAATGCAAAAGGGGAAATAGTGCGAGAGCAGACATGCAGTTGTAAGCGACTGTTGCAAGTTGCAGCAGCAGCAACAATGCGGCGGCAACTGGCGTGTTGAAGAAAATACCACCCACCCACACCCCCCTCTCCGCAAATACAAAAAAAAAAAAAAAGTCAGCGAAATAACAGCGAGGAAAATTTTGTATTGGAGAAAAACCAAGTGAAGGCGGGTGAACTGAGACGACAAGCCGCGGTGATTGATCGGTTTTATTTATTTTTTTTGTTGTGTAGACATCTGAGAATGTCGCAGTGCAATGGTGTGGCCAGCAACAGCAACAACACGGCTAGCGACGAGATAAATTTGCTATTCAATTCTGGGCACAACAACAAGTGTTTAAGCCAAAAGAGTTCGGCATGAAATGGAAGCAGCTATACGCTCCACTTCAGTGCAGGTCGGTGCTCCGCCGCCCACAAACAACAGCAGCAGCAGCAGCAACAGCAACAACAGCAGCGGCCACAGCAGCAGCAGCGGCAGTGGCAGCAACAGCAGCAACACGCCCAACGGCGCCCTCTCGCAGCACCAGCAACATCAGCAGCAGCAACAGCAGCAGCAGCAGCAGCATCATCATCAGCAGCAGCAACAGCAGCAACATCATCATCAGCAGCAGCAACAGATCCATCATCAGCGCGGCGCTGCCAGCAATCAGCAGTTGCAGCAACAGCAGCAGCATGATAATGGTCCTGCGTCCCTACATTTTCAATCATCAGTGTCTAATCAGTCCCTACAGCAAAACACAAAAGCAGCGCAACAACAGCATCATCAGCAACACCAAAAGCAACAGCAGCAGGCTGCCAACATGTCCGCGTATCAGCAGCGTTTGCCATCAGGTGCATCATCGATTAATAGGTGAGTCGTCTCCCCCTAAAGCCCCCAAAAGCCCCCAAAAGCAATGCCCAAAAACCGCAGTGGCCCACATTTAATTAGCCCAAGAGACAGTCCCATTGGCCATTAGACTTTTGCATGAATGTACTCATTTGTAGCATGACAGATTTGTACAGTAGTGTAGTGTTCCTCAAAATACTGCACTCATTCTTTACTGTACCTTATACTCTTTAGGCTATAGGCCGAAAGAAAATGGCACAACAAATATACTGTAATTAAAAAAAAAGAGTGTGCGCAACCTAGAATGAGTGATTCATTTGTCGTTTTTGGTGCATTCATGCAGAAGTCTATTGGCCATTTTCCAGAGCCGGATAATAGGTTCGTTTTACAGACTATTCTGTTGTGACAGAAGGAGGAAACTAATTTATTAGGTATTAATTTCCATTGAAGCACTGTGATCAAGTCAGTTAGTTTGTATCTACCAGATATATTACGGACAAGCGGACGGACAGACGGACAAGGCTATACCAACTTTGCTATGGATATACAATGTTCCTTGGCCCTGTATGACATCCTTTTTTTCGCAAACATTTGAACAAATTGTAGAAATCACTCATAAGATTTACGCGCTGTGCAGGCCTTTAATTCAAGCAATCAAGCATCCTTCGCCTTGCCTTCTCCCTGGCCAAACAAATTTCCGCAGCAAAGCTCATTTCCTGTTTGCATTCAAAGGCCATTGACAATGTTGCCTTGCCGCTGTCGGTGGCACCAACCATCCAATCCTCCCTCGCAATGCCTTCGATCATTTTCGCCTCCGCCTTTGGATGAGCCAGCTGATGCCCCAAGGCAGTCGGTCGGTCGGTTGGATAGAACGATACTTGCAACAGCAAAGGAAAACCGGGCAAGTTTCAAAGTGCAGTTTGCGGCAGAGCAGGGGTATTTAATTTTCTTGTCAGGCACAGAGGATTAGCTTTCCTTTCGGCCAATTAGAAATTGTGCATTTTCCTGACGGCTTTCCTCGAGCAAACTTTGCGGTTGGGGTTTTCATTTTCCAGCTCCTTATGTTCCCATGAAATTAATAAGCTCTGGGCTATCGTTCCCGTTGCTCGTTGTGGAAACCTTGGCCATATTAAAGCCATGAAGTGTACTTTTTCAGTCCAAGTTCGTTTAAATCAGCGGTGGGCAAAGATTTTCAACTTGGGAGCCGGCCAAAAAGGAAAAAAAAACAAGGATCGATTCCCTTTTGTTCGAGATATTCACAGCTTTTTGTTTTTGGGAGCCAAATGAGCTATGGAGTGCCCACCGCTGGTCTGTAGGGACAGATCTCCCGTACCAAAACAGGGAAATGCAAGTCTTAGTCGCAAATCAATTCATTTCATTTGATTTGATGTCATTGGGCACTGGGTAATGTTACCAACGTGCCTGGCACTTGTTATGTGTGTTGCAAATCCGACTGCACTCGAAAATACAACTGTCACTCTGATTAATTTATCAGCCGATTGGCGGAGTATTCTCAGAAAGCCATGGTTTAGATTAGATTGGCGAAATGAAAACAAACTTGACAATGAGTTATGTTTTTGGCTGCTATCGAATGGTTGCGAGGTTCTTGAGACGACCTTGACAGCTGACAGTCTTTGAATTGTCTTCATATTTCAATACTTTAATAACCGGTTGTGCTTGTGGGAAAAACTTGAACCACTTGGGAATTACATTCTGCGAATACAAAGCCGAAGATGTCGCTGGGCAGCCCTTCACATTTCAATTGATTTCATAACTTTGAGCGAGGTGGCGAGGTAGCGAGGTTGGCCAATGTATAGTAAATGAGTCATTTCGAAAAGCGGCGCTAAAAAATCCGGAAAACGTAGCCAGTTAATGATGATGAGGTTCAGCTTTTTCCCCACTCTTTTGCGGTTTGACAAGCGCAAAACAACAGCGGACGGGGAAGCGGGAAGCACTTGAAAGATACAAAGCGAGACGGCGAGAATCGAGAAACAGATACGAAGAGGAGACAACGAACTTGGCCCCGGATGCGGGGACCGGAGGGGGGCACAAATAATTATATGTAATTTGACACCATTGACCTGCCGCAACGATGATTGCATGAGGGAGCGAGCTGGGGTCCCAACGGCATTAGCAACACCCTTTGCTTGGCTTTTGTTCTACCCCAGAGCCCCCATTGCTCCCTAATTTCTCCGCTTTCCTTCGTTCTTTCTTCGGTGCAATTGGAGAAGGAGCCAAGGAGACAGGGCAATGAGAGAACGGCGATTAAAGTCTTGACCATCAATACCCCGTACTCAGTTAATGTTCACAACTGCGGTTTAACCTTCATACATAGTGTATGGTTCTCGAAATTTACCAGACCTTCATAATTATGTGGGTAAGGACAGGCAAGTGTAATGCTAGAAAAACTTTGCGTACAAGCTGAAAGTGTATATCAAAAAAACACTTGATCCAAACTGGTATCCCATGAGGGAAACTTTAGTTTTTTCCTGGGACAGTGGGGCAGTCGGATATAATGATAAAACAGGAATGAGCCAAGGAGACAATACCCCGTATTCAGTTAATGTTCACAACTGAGGTTTAACCTTCATACTTATTGTATGTCAAAATTGATGGGACCTTTTGTGGGTAAGAAGAGGTTTATATCTATCTTTTTGCGTTAAAGGTTTTAAAACACTTGAAAATAAAGAGTATTCAAAACTTTATGGTGCCTTGACCTTACTTATCCTTAGGCTTCCAAATTTTTAAAGATAAATTGCATGAAAGCGGAAGAAAACTATGACCCCAAGCATACAGCCCACAATGTCAAACTATGGTTTCCGTATAACACTAAAAACCAGTTGCATTCGCCACCCCAGTCGCCAAATCTTAACCCTATTGAACATTTTTGGGATTTTCTAGAGGGATAACATCAAAGAAAACGCTAAAGGATGTTATAAAATTCGAAATTCGACTGATGTGACACAAAAATTGGTCAAATTAATGACAAATCGATTAGCCAAAACCATAAAAAGAAAGGGGTGTCCCACCTTATACAAGATTACATGATATTTCTTTAAAAAAGTGCATTTTTGGCGTGGTTTTGAATTCCTATACGCACGTACTGGCATTTTCTTTGAGCTTTGAGCTAGTTCTTCTGGAAAGTATAAACTCTATGTATCTTGTGGGTCCCCGAATGCAATACAGGTTGTATTCTTTATGATAACCTTGTAAAAACTGAACAAATCTGCGAGATAACCGAAATAAGCGAACGGGGAGAGAGCGATAAAGACGGTGAAAAGCGATGGCGATGGACCAAAAGCTAATTTGTCTTCGCTTAATTATTTCGGTAAACTAGAACGCAATTCAACGGCGTCATCTTGGCTTTGTTTGTTGCGGAAAAAGTTTGGTGATGGATGTGTGTCGCCTGGAGAGGAGCAGATACAGTATCTGCGAAATGTTTGCCCGAGATTAGCGCAAGATAATGAAGCGCGCGATGCAGAAGATTAGCATAAAACTCATTTGGCTCAAGTCTGTCAAAGAAAATTTGTGAAAAGCCAACCCAATTTTCATTTGCAACGCATTGAGCATTATTAAAATTCTTAATTACTCATCCCGGAAGCGGATTTCTCCTTGATATTTCGTTCGAAATTTATTTGCAGTCCCATTTAAATTTTTCTCGCACCGTAAATTGTGCGAATCTGTTTCCTTTTTTCAATTGTTTAAGTTTTAAAGTATATTTTCTTGGCCAACAGCCGGAAGCTATACAATTGATACTGCAGCAGCTAGAACAAAAAGTATTGGTTCCCAGGCAGGCAACCAGGCAGGCAAGCAGGCAGGCAGGCTGCGTTAGCTATTTGTATCTTTGTATCTTTCGACCACAAATTACAGTATCTAAAGGGTGGCATGGATGGGAAAAACAGAACACAGCTAGCGAGCAAAAAGGCCAAAGAGTGACAGCCAAATCGAATGTTTTAGGGGAGCAAATCCATCAGTTAATCGACTTTTAATGGCTCCCCTCCCTGGTTTCTTTTCTCGTTTTTCCCTAGTTTCATTTTTGTTTGCCCTGTTCCTGTCCCTGTTCCTGCCCCATGTGCCCCGGCAGCTTTTAGTCCCGATATTTATGCTTGACTTGAACTGAAACTGAAATTGAAATCGAAAAAGCACACCACACACGCTCTCTCGCCCACTTGGATAGCAATTTAACTTCATTAGAATGTCATGGGGAGCCGGGAATCTGTTCTTTTGTCGAGCTTCGAAGAATGAAAATCGAGAAAAAGAAAAGCGTAAAACGATAAACGAGTGTTTCTCTTTCTCGATGTCGCTGCGAGCTTTGTTGGCCCGTCTTTTGTTTCTTTGCAGCATTGACAGAACGAATAATAAAATGCCAGCTACCAAATGGGGATTATCCCCTCGGTTTTCCATTCTCAAAGGTTTTCCATTCCAGCTGCAGGCAAGCCACTAACAAACTCGGCTATATATTAAAAAAATCGATTAAAGAGGAAGGAATTTAACCGACAGATTGTCACGGAAGCTGAAATATGCAGTTTTAAGCTTAGAACAAAGTTTAGAATCACTTTCCCAGGCATTCGGGCTCAAAATGGTGTGGTAATGTACTAGACTACTGTAGCATGACAGATCTGTACAGTAGTGTAGTGTTCTTTAAAATACTGCACTCATTCTTTACTGTACCTAATACTCTATAGGTCGGAATGGCACAACAAATATACTGCGATGAAAAAAAGTGTGCGCAACCTAGAATGAGTGATTCATTTGTCGTTTTGGATGCATTCATGCCAGTAAGACCCTTAATTTTCACTCAAGAAATTAGAGTATTACTTGTATAAGAAGTGTAGGTAGATATTCTGCCTCTAAATAATGCATTTTCTGGAATGTATCAGCCCAACAATGAAAGAAACATATTATATGCAGTATGTATGCTTTGCATGTTTCGTGAAAACTTGTAACCCAGTTCTGAGCCAACTCCCCTCATGTTGTCGATACATTTGTCGCCGCTTTTTGTTTGCCTTTGCCACCTCCTGTTCGGCTTTGTTTGTTTTTCTTTACAAATGTCAACAATTTTTGTTTCATTCACAAGGGGCACCCACTCACAGGCACAGGCACCGCGACCGGCATCGGCACCGGCACCGGCACGACGGGCACATGAAATAGTAATGGGTTTCTGCTCAAGCTGCAATTGCTATTGCAAATGCAATTGCAATTGCATGACCCACACTCCACCACTCACACTCACGCCGGATACGCTCAAACAGAGGCAGCCACATCACATTTTTAATCGCTTTCGAACGGTCAAGGTTGCAAAATATTTAATGAGTCAAACGCGACGGCGACGGCGACGCGACGCCCGCCCGCCCGCTATCAGCTGGCAGCGCAGTCGCTGTATTTCATGTCGTTTTTGCCGCTGCTGCTGATTTTTGCGCCTTTTTTTTTTTGCATTTTTGTTGTTTATCGACCCGGCATAGTCAGTCAGTTGTGTGTGTTTTTAGCCCTTTTTGCTTGCCTGTCAGTCTCCCTTGGCCGTATTTATACGCCTTTTTTCCCTACCCTGCACGTTTGGTGCTTTCTAAAGTGGGGACACTGCCTTGTTCGTTCGTTTTTCCGCTTGTTTTTCTTTTGGGGATTATAAAACGTGCTGCGATTATTGGGAAAAACATTTACATATTCAGACTCATAAGATACTACCAGTTCAGATCAAGTTTATTAAAAAAAAACCTGACAAAAATCGCACAATTCGGTGTGGTCTACAGGTTTAACATTTGGTAATAGCGGTGGGCCCAGATTTTCACCTTAGGAATCGGGCCAAAAAAGGGGGGGAAAAAAAAAGAAAAGGGTCCCCGTCCGATTTTACATATTTTGCTTGTGTAATTTCACACAAATCTTTTGCAGCGTAATCTTCGGAAGACGTGCAAATGTCGATTCCTTTTTGTTCGCGACATTCGCAGGTTTCTGTTTTTGGGAGCCGAAAGAGCCAAGGGCTGCCCATCACTGCCTTCTTATGTAGCATTTTGCAAAACCAATAAACTAGGGATTCAAGAAATTCTTAAAAAAAAATAGTTACTATATCTTACAGATAAATAAAGCTTACGAGATTCACTTAAATCAAAAAGATAAGACTTGTAATACCTGCAGCTAAGGTGCAAGTTGCAGGTCCAATAAAGTTAAATATTCGTTAGCAAATACCTGCAACTAGGAGCTTAGTTTCATTGCAAATTCAAAAATTAAACATTTGCTCGAAGCCTTTGTAGGGTTACGTTATAGGAAAAAAAACCAACAAGAATAGAACGAGAAGAAAAATAAAATGAAGCAAGTAAACTGTTTGCTTATGCACATTTGATACTGCGGCGCGCAGGCCTTTGTGGCAAACACAAATAATGGAAAAGTCGGGCCACTAGATACATTTGTATCTGTATCTGTATCTGTATCTGTTTTCTTTCTTATTGTGTATCTATAGTATCAGCGTGGCAGCGCGGAGGCCTCTTTGCTATTGAATATGCAAGCAATGAAAATAAACAAAGCTACCAGGCCAGGCCAGCCCGCCCCTTCCTGGCGCTCTGCTTTAAAATTCATTCAAAGAAAAGTTTCGCCCATTTTGGGTTTCATTTTATTTGTGCGACAACTCCATATTTTTTGCCGAATGTGCGTATGTACAAATGTATATAGTATGGTGTGTAACTTTCGGCTAAAGTTGTGCTTTCTGTTTTGAATATTTGAGGCAAAGTTTTAGTTTCGTTTCGTTTTGCCTTGCCTTTTATTTCGATTGGGAATTTTGGGGATTCGGCAGGAATTGCTAACATTGCCAAAAATTGCCAACTTCATTTCAAGATTGTATTTTGGGAGTCTTAAATCAATTTGAAGTTCCTCCTCGTTCTGGGGATGGAAACTAAACTTTTTCGATTGATTAGAATTAGTTCTCTAGTTAGTTCTCTCTGGTTTCGATTCTCCCGAGTCCAGGGGGTCCAGATGTTTTCGCTTTGCACTGCACTTGAATTGAAACGGCGCTGTTGGCAGCATTTTACTTAGTTGTTCAGCAATTGCATCACTTAAAGCTAAAGCCAAGCCATTGTGCAACGCACACATCATTGCAACACAAAGCCAATCAAGTTTTCGAAAGCGAAACCAATACGGGCCGCTTAATTATTTAGAGTGAGAACCAGGCGGTTAAAAAGGCGCTTGACTTGCCGTTCAAATCGATAACTTCTCCGGTGGGTTCAGTTGTTTGGGTTTTGTGTGCGTTCTCTAATAGATAATCGAGCCTTCAAAATTGTGCGATTAACGCGATGACTGTTGCAAGGCTGCCTAATGCAATGCACCAGCTTTGTCCCCTAATGGTGGGTAACTAATGGACTTTGCAATTACCTGGGGGGAGGACACTCGATCAATTACTCGGAAAAGCATGAAAAATTGTCATTACTCTTAATGGGTTAATTAATAAATCGATTAGTTCGATTAATCAAGAGGTTATCGATTGAGTTGTATTGTTTTTACACTTCTTAGACATTATTTATCACTAAGTATCGATAGAGTCGTCTAAACAATAGATTATTTATTGGTACCAGTTTAACTTTACGGGTTTTATATCTTCAAAACGATTACTGGGGGGAAAAAACTCCATCAGTTACTAGAAAAATCATGAAAAATTTCCTTTACTCAATATTGGTTAAATAATAAATCGATTTTTCGATTGATCATGGGGTTATTGATTGAGTTGTATTGTTTTTACAGTTCTTAGACATTATTTATCACTATGTATCGATGGAATCATCTGGTGGGCACAGATTTTCAACTTGGGAGCCGGTTCTACATATTTTGTTTGTGTAATTTCATACATTCCCTTTTCACCGTCAACTTCGGATGATTCCTTATCGTTCGAGACATTTACAGCTTTTTGTTTTTGCGTGCTTTGGGAGCTAAAAGAGCTATGGCGTGCCCACCGCTGGTATACAATTCGTTTATTTATGGGTAACAGTTTGTGGTGTAGTGCGAGGCTAAATCTTTTGATTAATAAATTGAAAATGGGCTCACCAATTGCCCAGACAAGACCTATCCCAATAGAAAGAGTGCTCTGTCAGTAGCGATCGCCAGGGGGCGCCAGTCGAGAGTACAAAGAAAATGCGAGAGGAAAATGCAAAGCGACAATGAAGCTGTCAACAAAGTGCCGCACACACGTAATGAAATATAATTGAAGAAAACGAAACGAAACGAAAAGTAAAGCAGAAGACACGACTAGGGGGAGGGAAAACGGGAAAAAGAGAAAAGCCAAGTATAATTAACAATTGACGCGGTCGCCGCCAGACATTGTCTATTTTTGCAAAGCGCAACAATGCAAAAAGTGCAGCGGCCCCAAAGGAAATATAATACAAAAAAAGTAGAAAAAAAGCAGCAAAAAGCAATAGCACTGAAAGGCGAGGGGGCCGGGGTCATTATGAAATCACCTTCAACTATAGCTGTGCGCTGCAACGACCCCAAAGCTTCACAGATAAATGCGAGTGCGAGTATACCCGCGCCGCCAGGGGGATTGGTGGGAGGAGGCTGAGCAGAAACTGGAACGAGGAGGAGGGCCTGTGACAATAAAGATGCTCCGAGCAAAAGCAAATTTAGGAAAATGTATAGAAAGACTACTACAGCCAGCGCCACGTGATTAGTGTCTGTACGAGTTCAACTGATGTGTCAATTTGTGAGTCGCAAAAATTCTTTTGCCCCACCGCATGGATTTTAGGTGATTTAAAAAAAGATACAACATTAAATGTAGCCTATAGGTTGTACAAAAAGTTTCTTAAGTTTAGGGATGCGTATACTGGTCTAAATGAAGTTGGAACAATGCTATTATATTCTTACAAGGTTGCAAATAAAATAATTATATTATAAAAAGAGTTTATTAGGCGCTTTGAAATCTGTTTTACGTTGTATTATTAGATAAGATAGTAGGCACCATTTCTGTAGGTAAATCCTAAAACATTTCGAACTTCTAAGTAAATTAGAAGTGTTTATTTATAGGATAGGAAAACAAGAATGAAGATCATTCCTTTTTTAATGGTAAATATTTTGAATTTCTAGGAATAAGTTGAAAATTATTATAATGGAAATCCATTTTTAAATAACTTATTTTGTTGAAGCTAAATTAAATTTATGTGATTTTTAAAGGAACACTTCATAAAGTACTGTGCCCTTGGTCTTTTCAAAAACAAATTTGAAAATTGATTTTTAAGTTTTTTAAGAGTTCATTAGGATTTCGATCCTATCGAATGCGCCGCCACTGTGCGAAGCTTTACAATTGCAGGCAGACACAGACAGTCTTGTGAAAATGAGCACACTCGAGGCCACGTAAAGCAGTTAAAGTTTTCTGAGTCATGTCCGCGGACCCGCCCCTCTGCACGCCTCCTTCCGCTTTCTTTGAAGCCTGTTTTCTATCATTTTTTTTTTCGTTTTTTTCTAGAAATGTCAAGCCCACCTCGTGGCGCCCTCCGTGAATTTTTATTGGGCTGTTTAACAGTTAATAACGACATTTGTTCGCATTCTCAGCGATTGAAACTTTGAATTCCTCGCCCGTTTTCCGCCTTTCCCCTCGTTTTCGCCCGCTTGCTATTCTCCAGCTCCTCCTCCACCCATTTGTACCCCGTCATTCGCCTCTAACGATGATTGCCTGTTGAATTTTTGATAAGTTTTGCATAACGCCCATGGGCCATTTGCTATTTTTACTGCCTTTGATCGATCGGTTCTGAGAAACGGTCCCAGAAACTCTTGCAGCAATTTCGGGTTTAAATTCGATTAAATTGTTGGTTGAAACCATGTTTTCAATTGTAACTATAGTCTCATGACGTTCTTTAGTAAGGAACTTCTTTAATATTNCTATAGTCCCATTAAGTTCTTTAGTAAAAATTAATATTTGCAATCCATTTTTTTGGTTTGTGAAATATTTTTTAATAGAATATCTAATATTTGTTCTTATAGAAACTTCTGGAATAGAATGTTCGCTATAAAAGCTTACATATTCAGCTTTTCAATTAATATTTTTAGGGTTTTCATTGCTTAGAAGGTATCATTATTATCTAGAAACTCAGTCCTATTATGAATGAAATATCAATTTTGGAGAATTTACGGCTTATACACAAAACACTTGCTCTGTAGGTGTACGAGTTCTTGCGTGTTGTAGCCTTTTGACTACTGATTGCTGATAAGTGGTAACCCCCTTTCGAGGACTGCTATCTGCTTTGAATTTGCTGGCTTTCTTTTTATAACCTGTTCATAAAAAGAATAAGGGTATATTGTATTCGTACGAATGTATGCAACAGGGAGAACGACCCCATAAGGTATATACATGTATATATTCTTGATCAGCATCAACAGCAGAGTTGATCTACCCATGTCCGTGCTTAAATTTTGGAGACTTTAATAGATAGAGAAAAAATATAATCCCCTGCAAACTGCGAAATTCTGTGGCGTCCACAATTTTAACTACAGAAGCATTACATTCGGATATTACATTGGTAGAGCCCATATCCGCCTGTGTTGCGAATATCAGAAGTTTACGTTGTTGCTTCTCCACAGAAACAAGCCTCGCACTTCTCATACACATACCTACAAACACAAATTACGAAAATTATAATGCTATGACAATGGAAAAAGCCACATATGTATGTATATGGATTAGACTTCTGCATGAATGTACTCATTTGTAGCATGACAGATCTGTACAGTAGTGTAGTGTTCTTCAAAATACTGCACTCATTTTTATACTGTATAGGCTGAAAGAAAGGCCGAAAGAAAATGGCACAACAAATATACTGTAATGAAAAAAAAAGTGTGCGCAACCTAGAATGAGTGATTCATTTGTCGTTTTGGATGCATTCATGCAGAAGTCTAATATGCATGTTCCAAATATCAGGTGGAAATTAGACGAGGGTATTCATAGTCGAGACACTCGACCATTATCGGTGCTACTCGTCTCTTCCGCGTCTTGAATCAATTGATAAGACCCGGCACTCGTACTCTGTTTGACCAATGTCACGTTCCAGCTGCATTCCCCCGTAGATTAGTCAGCGATAAGTTGTATTTTATTCCTTTTTTCGTATTACTTTTTTTTTTTTAGATTTATTTGTCTCGCTGCCGTAATTAGTGTTCGTTCTGCTTTTTAGATTAGATTAAAGCGGCAACAAAAATAAATATAAAAAAAGAAGAAAAAAAACACTAGACTGGGACGACAACCAAAACAGATTAATTCATGGCCCCGTTTTGGCGCGCATTTTTATTCGCTTTTTTTTTAATGTACAAAGTAGATCGTCAGAATGTGGTGATGCATGGAAATATTTCTCTTTTTTCCCATTTTACAACCCAGATTAGATAGAGTTTTTTTTTCGTACACCTCCCCGGCTTCCACACTAGCTGATTATTATGTGTACGTTCGCTTTTTTTATGGGGTTCCTTCAATTGTTTATGAAGCCTTTACAGGCCAGAGTGGGGTTTTATGCGAACGCTCGCCATAAATCGCGCCTAATCTCACTCACCCCTCTATATTTTTAGTTTTGCCCGTCATTTTACGCTTTTTTCCACACTTTTTTGTCTCGGATCCATGTGTCGGCGAAAGTTCAATGTACAGCTATGAAAATGAATGGCTGGCAGGGAGGGTGGGGCCGGTACTGAGACTGGGACTGGGCCTGCGACTGTGACTGTGACTGAGACTGGGGCAAAGCATATAGTACGCCACTCTGATCGCACTCTCCCATTTTCCTTGGGGTTCTCTGAGTCGGCTTTGTCCCGTTCTCTGGGTAAATATGGACAGGAAATTGCTTTCGCAGTATCATGCGAAAATTCGCAGCTTAGTGAGATGTTGCAATATCTGTGGATGCCTATTTATTCATTAGGTTTGCACTGTCTGCAAGGGATCGGTGTCCATATCTATGTATGTTATGTATGTGGATATGTCCATGGGAAAAGAGAAAACTCACTAAAGTAAAACAATCCCTTGTACCTGCAGGGGATCATTGAAAAATTTAATGTAAAATACTTCTGTATAGCTCTTTAATAAATGTACTTTTAATTTTGTCCATCGGAAAGGTTAAAATCGAACTAGAAAAACAAAAAATAAACATACAATTTGGTGTTACTTGTCTCTAATGGATTTTCTTTGGTATAGTTGAGTCTATTTGATCGCTTAGTGATCTTTTTTAAGACTTTATACTGTGAACGAGCTCCGTATTGGATAACATACTCGTACCTAACGATATTTAACGTATGAACGCCTAGATTTTGTAGACTATAATAGATAGAGAAAAAATAATTGGATATTCAGAATTCTGTGATAGCAGTTCATCACAAACTTATTTTAAAAATCAGCTACCACCTCCGTCATCCCCGCAAACTGCGAAATTCTGTGGCGCCCACAATTTTAACTTTAGAAGTACTAAATTCGGATATTGCATTGGTAGAGCCCATATCCATCTGTGTTGCGAATATCAGAAGGTTGTACCTTGTGCTCTTTTCCTCCCGCGCAAATGACAACAATATTGCCTTCTATAAAAACACACCTCTTCCGCAATGTTTATCCAAGTCCTAAAAATCATGTGGACTCTGAGAACGGGGTATTTATTGTTTTTAAATGGTTCTTCCAGCGATCCCATTCCTGGGCTCTCGTCTTTCCATTTTTATCGGGCTCTCATCGCTTTAAGTTTGCAATAAAAAACCCCTTTGATCGAATGTCACCCCACCCTGCTGTCGCGGACATTTTCCTCAAAAGTTTACACAATTATTGGTCGAATTTCGCAGTGCTGAGGGCTTGTAATTAGAGCGAGAGCCGTCGCTTCGAAATCAAAACACAGCCCTGGCTTCGAGCTGACTTTGCGTATGAAATCGAATATCTCAGATGAAAGAAAGGCGTCTGATATATAATACCTGCAACAGCAACAGCAACAGCAACAATCTCAAAGAGGGAAGAGGCACTAGCCCGAAGCAAATTGCTGACTACCGGTGCAAGAACAGCTGTAAAAACAGCTGTCCCAAAGAAAAAAGATCAAAAGAAAGGAAAATAAATGCAGTGCAACCGACACAATAATGAAGGGGCAAAGACAGATGCAGAAGGGGGGTAGAGAAAATTAGCTGGCCTTAGCAAATACACTTGAAAAAATGCTCCAAATTGAAAATACTTCATAGTATGTCCAACAACTTGTTGGTAACATTCTTCCGTTGATTTATTTTGAATACATAATACATTTTTGTGAGTGCAGGCCCTTGGTCCCTAGCCATGAAACCCAATAACGTGAATAATGCTGGCCCTGCAACTATAGTATTTGACCTTTGTACTTTGGAACGCTGGGCATGAGTGGAATAATTTTCAATAAATTACTTGACCAATTATTCATTGCGTTTGCCCCAAGATACAAATCCAGAAATACCAAGTAAATAATAAGCAATAGCCTTTTAATTTTATTGAAGCTTGGAATTCTATTTACCTAGGCAATCGCCTTTCCAAAAATACTGCCTAACATAGATAGCAGCATTATCTATGGATGTTTATCTAGCCATATAAAATTGACCCGAGCTGTGTACACTTAAATTTTTAAAAGCCAACCGAAGGGGAGCAACGCCCACCAGCAACAGAAACAGAAACAGCAACCACCGTCATAATAATAATAACAATAATAATAATCTGAATGGTCATGAGTCATTTGTGGTTATTTTTCCGCTTTCATTTCGCTTTGCTCGCGTGTTTTTCTCTTTTTCATACCCGGTTGTCGCCGAAAACAAAGGGTATATTGGATTCCTAAAAATCATTTATCTATATATTTTATATATTTCTGATCACTGATACTATAATAAACTAATTACAATTCGAGTGATACCTTGTTGAGATTCAATTTGTTTTAAAATTCAACGGGGTCCACAGTTATATCGCTAGGATCGCAGGTGGATAATCGTATGTTCTGGTAAAAAGGTGGCCCCTGAGACCTATATTCATAGGTATTTATGGTCGATATATGTTTCTACTTTTTTCTGTTATTTTTTTTTTGTTTTTTTTTTTGTCTTAATATAGTAGACCTGACGAACAGGTGTGCTAGGAGAGAGACGATGATAACTCATCGATAGTAAACAGTTAGCAACGATGCATGT
>JAJJHQ010004838.1:779293-813670 GCA_021223825.1 Drosophila ironensis
CAGTGTATATTTCGCTCTCCTTTTATTCTATTTAACTTTGTGTTTTTTTTTTGGCATGGAAAAAGAATTTGCTTTCCTTTATTTTTCGAGCGCTTTTGCATTCCTCCTTTCTCTTTTATGCAATTTTATCTTTTGTGCTTTCTTTGTGCCCGCCTTGTGTGTGGGCTGCTTTTCTTTTACTCGTATATTCTGGGCCCAGCATGGTAGTATGTACATGGGCCACATAGGCGAGAGGAATATGTGCTTTGGTTTGGCTTATGTGGTAAATTGTATATAAAGCACAGACACAAGGCGTGGCAGCTTTTGGGGTAGGATGTGGTGGAAAGTGCGAGGATGCTGCAGACACACATACATTTAAGTGCATATAGATCAAAGCATATGTAGAGGATGCATATACATATATATAAACATATGAACATATGTGTGTGTAAGTGAAGGAGGAGAATTACTGCGCACATAACGGTACATGTGGCCATTGCTCGCTGGCCCTCTCCGTCGCACTCGCCTGCCCGGCCTCTCTCTCTCCCTCTGGCTGCAGCGTGTTGTCAAACTTTACCAGCGAACCGAAAAAGCAAACAATAAACAAAACAACAGCAAAAACAAAAACGAAAAACGAAAAACAGAAACAAACAGAAACGGAGAGCATTATGTGCAGGTTGCAAGTTTTTAAATTTATACAGTATGTGCTCTCTGGCTTTTTGTTTTGTTCGAAGCTTAAAGCAGCAGGAGGAAAAAGCGAAGAAGCAGCTGGGAGAAGTACAAGATGGGATGGGAAAATGGCAAAAGAGGCGAGAAAGGAATAAGCAAAGAGGAAAGCTTATTAGCAAAGCTTTTTCTTTGGCTTGATTTTAGTTTTGCTTTATTCTTGGCACACCTTCTTCTTCTCTGTCTATTTTCTTCCCCCTCCACCCTCCCTCCGCCCTTGCTCTGTGTATCCTCTTTCTTTTTTCGAGATTAAAGTTGCGGTTTTGTTGTGGGAGTGGCCGTTAGAAAAGCCAAGAAACGAGAAGGTAAAGCAACCGCAAAAGCAGAAACAGAAACAGAAACAGGAGCAGCAAAGTCGCAGAAACTTCGAGTCATTTTAAAACATTGTTTTGCTTTTCCTTTTCTGAGGCTGGGCTTTAAAACTAAGAAAAGTTCAAAGTACACCTTCTTACATTTCTAACCTTTTCTATTTTTCCCTTTTTTGCAGGTAAAACATCTCATCAAACGCGCAAGAAACGGCCCCAAGCCGAGAAAGTAAAGAGCAGAGCAAAGCCAAAGGGGAATCTCCAAGAGTAAAGTGCAAAGGGTGCTTCTTCAAAAAATGTTATTCGAAATGAAAAACAAATTCAGTCGAAAATTATTAAATCGCTTCTAAAAATTATTATTATTTTTTTTTGTTATTTTGTCATGTATTTTGGAAACTAAACTAATTCATTATTTAAATTGAAAAGCACGTAAGCACATTATGTTCTAACCAATAATCAAATTCTACAATCTCTAACGAGAACCATTTAATGTTTCTACAATGGGTTTATGAAAAATATGCAAAATTTGAAGAAAAGAAAACAAAATCTACTCTACAAGAACGCAGAATATCATTTTGAAATTCCCAATATGGGAACCAGTAGAAATTGTTTAAATCGTTTATATAAAACCTATTTTATTACTATTATTTCGTTATGTATTTTGGAAACTACATTAAAAATCATTATCAAATGTAGCTTCAAGTAATTATATACAAATTGTTCAATATTTCTACTATCAGTAACGTAAAATATGGAAATTTTTTTAAAGTAATGCAAAAAAGAAAACATTTACAAAAATTCCTAAAAGAAAAACGATTTTTTGCAACCACCCAAACACATCATTATTATTTACATTTTGATGAATTATTTAAACAATGTTGTAGATTTTTTTTAGTAACGAGTTTGCTCATAAATTTTTTAATTATAAATTTAAAATCTAATGGCTGTTAATGTTGTGAAAATTTCGTTAACTTAGTTTCCAAATGAATTAAGCCAAATTGTTGCAGTTTTAAATTATTTTGTTAGTCAAATTCTGGGAAATTGCAAAATTTTCCTTTTCTGGATCTGAAAGGACAGTGAAGTCCGGCAACGTGGCTTTTTTTGTGTACGTGAAAAGTTTACAATTTCCTAAAAATCCTAGTTAGCTGCAAATTTGGGAGTTTTGCAAAATTGGGCTGAATTTTCTGGACGCTTTGCTGGCTGCACGTGAAGTGCGGCAACGCCGCCGCCTGCCTTTAATATTTAATGAATTAATAAACGGCGTGACGCTGATGCTGAGGTCGTGATGTCGGCTGCGCAGTCGCGGCGACGCGGCAGAGGCTCAAACGTGTCCGCACGTCAACGGTCGAACCGTCAAACCATCAAACTTGTTTGTTGCAATTGCAGCTGCACTGCCTGGGCAAACAAAAAATAAATATACTTGTAAATAATTATTGAAAAGCAAATATAAATTTTCAAAAATTAGGAAATAAAAACGTAAAAAATTTTGACAGGTTATTATGAAATTTGACCAAATTTGAAAGTCTTGATTGCCTTAAAAAAAATTTAAACAAAAATTAACAAAAAAGATTAAATTAAATTCAAACCTTTTATCAAAATTTATGGAAATGCTTAAAATTCTTTATACAGAAAACTTGTTTTTTTTTACCTTTAAAATGACTCAAAGCCCAAAAATTAAACTCTTGTTTATAAACATTTTTTTAATATTTCCGGTAGAGGAAACATATTTTTTCAAATTATTGGTTTATAACAAATAATAAAGCCGAAACCCGCAATTTTCTGTACCAACACTTTTCGATTAAACTCAAAGCAACATGGAAAATGTCTAAATTTTTATAAAATACTTATATTAAATTTGTTAACGAGCCTAAAATCGACCCAAGAAAATTTGTAAAAATGTATTAACCTTTTTAGAGATTATTTACCATATTCAGGAGAAAACATTATTTTCATTTACTATATATTTTTTAACTGAAACTAACGAAAATATGCAAGCAAAGTGGAATTTGTAGAGCCTGCCCAATATTGGGAACTTCACTGTGCGCCCTCGACGGGGTTGCAGTTCGACGCAGGCGGCAACATGCAGGTCTGACGGCCAACATGCTGGACAGCGCCTTCTTGGCGTCGAGCGTGTTGCACGAACAAGTTGCATGCTTGGCAAGCACATGTTTTGTCGCGAAAACGAGTGAGAGGGAAGTACTTCGAACATGGCAAACTTCTCGCTTGCGCATTTCCATGGTTCGATGTTCGAGTTCGAAGCCGGCCGGGGTGTGTGTCCTCAATAGAAGCAACAACAAACGAAAATAAAACTTGAATAATATGGAAAAAAATGGGAAATATAATACAAAAAAATCCCACAACAATAATACAATAATAATAGCCAACTAGCTGGCTAATCAACCGTTATACGCTAGAGCAGCGCATTATTTTATTATGCAGATCTGCTAAATTATAGCTAAATTATATGATGATGCGATCATCCGATTATCTTGGATTGCCCCCACTACGAAAAAATCAAAATAAATAAATGAAACGGGGTCAAGCCCCAGTTGGTGCCAGTTATGGTTCTGATTATATTTATTTATCTAATTTTATTGCTCGCAATCTGAGGCATTTTATTTATGGGAATATCCGCTTGTTTTATGCGTAATTGAGTGACTCTCCGTAGATCCCAGGCAGCGTTTTATAGTCAATTTATCTTAATAGGGGAAATACCTCTGCTTAACTCCAATTTCCCACCGAGATTGTGGGACATTTCAAACCTAACCTAAAAATGGCAGTGCAAGCATTATTTTCCAAGATATTTAGGGAATCTTTAAGGGTTAAAGGATTATTACTTAAAACCCATTACATCTTAACGCTTAGACCGATAAAGATAATATTTTCTCACCGATATCTTGGGATATTTCAAACCTAACCTAAAAATAGCAGTTCCGTTTGAAGTAACACATTGTTGGCTTCCAAATTGTATTTGCAACCTTAATTTTCCAAAATATTTAGGAATTCTTTGGGGTTTTTCTGTAGATATGGTTTATAGACATAGGGTTAAAGGATTATTACTTAAAAACCATCACATCTTAACGCTTAGACCGATTTAGTTGCATTTTTGTACTAGTTCAATTAAGATAATCAGATCCAGCCGATTTGGGATTACTCCGAAGGTATTCCAACCTGGAGAAAAAAATTTCCAAAGCAATATTTTGCCAAATATTTATAATCAGGGCTACATTAAACATATTCAGGGTTACATTAAACTATCAGGGTTGCATCGGAATCCATAATAATCGATAACCGATCAAGTAGATAGGACTATTGACTAAGCAAAGAGGACAAAGCTGATTTAAAGTAAACAGTTTTATAAATTTAGTCTTACAATTATAAAATGCATGGCTATTGTCATGCATTTCCTTTACTAGATAAATTTACAATTTACTAAGGAATATTTTTCCAAATATTTATAACCAGGGTTACATTAAACAATTAGGGTTGCATCGGGGTCCATAATAATCGATCATCGATCAAGTGGAGAGGACTATTGACTACTAGTTTCCCCAAAAATGAATGATCTATCATCAGTTAAGCGTCTTATACATTAACTGGTTTATGGCAAGGACATTTTATGTTTAAAATAGTTAATTTTCTTTAAGTACAACATAAGAAAAGGACAAAACTTATATAACATAAAGAGGACAAAACTTATATTCTATAAATTTAGTCTTACAATTATACAATGCATAAAGATTGTCATTATAACCAGGGTTACATTAGCATAATCAGGGTTACATTAACATAATCAGGGTTACATTCATCTAGTATTTTTTCCCCTAATGATCGATAACCGATCGTGTCGATAGGATTATAGTTTATCGAAACATATCGATATCGTTTGAGATTCCCGGCTTTTATTTGCTCTTGATCATAACTAGCGATCTCTCTGGTGGACAATAATTTAATAATCTGATGTGTTCCTCTCCTTCCGCCCCCACTGGTCGTACAGGGCCCTGGAGCAGCAGACGCAGTATGCCAAGCACCACCTGGGCCACCTGCAGCAGCAGCAGCAGCAGCCTCAGCCACCGCCACCCACGTCGCAGCAGCAGCAGCAACAGCTGCAGCATCATCACCACCAGCAGGCGGGGCGATCGGCGGCTAGTCCGCTGTCGCCGCCGCGTCCAGGAGTTCCCCACTCGAGCGGCAGCAACAGCGCCGGCGGAGCAGGCAGTTCCGGTGGAGGAGGCGGCGGCGGCGGAGGCGGGAGCAGCGGCGGCAACAGCGGCTCGAGTGGCAGCAACAGCAGCGGCAGCGCGGCGTCCGGCGTTAACAACAGTTACCCGCCACCGCCGCTGCAGCATCAGCAGCATCGGTTCATCCAGCAGCCGGCCTACAGCATCAGTCCAGCGCCCACCTACCGCGAGATTTCCTACTCCCGTCACACGCAGATGCAGCAGCAGCAGCAGCAACAGCAGCAGATGCCCGAGTACCAGAGAGCTGTGGCACGAGCGGCGCAGCAGCAACAGCAACAGCAACAGCAGGCGGGCAAATCCGGGAATCCCGGCCAGAGCGCCAACGGCAGCGGATCATCGGGCGGTCCGGGAGCGGGCGGAGGCTCCGGCGGAGGCAGTGGCGGTGGCAGTGGAAGCGGTGGCGCGGCCCCGCCGGGCGGCAGTGTGGTCCAAGTATCACAATCCGGCGGTGTCCTCGTCATGGATGCCATGCCCCACTACGCCAGCCAGCCGAACAGCAACAGCTCCTCCCAGCAGCAGATGGGTTCAGGTAGGACGATCAATGATTCATTGTACAACTCGATTAAAGCAAGAGGACATGCTGGATCAAAAGGGAACTGCATTTCGGGATCCTAGCGCTAAAGTTTAACGGGTTTCCATCTCTTTTAGTTACCTAAAGCTTGAAGTTTATACGGATCTATGGATTTACGGACATACGGACATGTATAGATGATCATGTCTATAAAAGCTGAAGATGAAAAGCTTTAGTACTTTATAGAGGTTTCGGACATATCTCTACACGAACCGGGTACAGAAATGTAATTTCAAGCTGGGCTTATGAAAAGGAAGTTTAGAGCTTAAAGATCTACAAATGTTTTCCAAACTAGCATTAGATATAGATAATTTTTTAATTGTTTGTTGACGATTTTAAAGGGATCTTAATAGGATAAACTGATAAGTATCAGGGGAAGTAAGCAACTAATGCAAGGAGTATGCAAGGAGTATGCAAGGAGTATGCAAGGAGTAAAAAAACTAGAGCAGAAAATATTTTAATAGGCTAGTTTATACTATGTTTGACCTATTAACGGGTGGGAAAAAACTATATAAAAAGGTGAAACTGTATAAAAGAGTTATTTTGAATAGGGAGTCACTTAAAAAGGGAGGCAACCGCCTATGAAATCCCAGTGAAAGCAACGCCCTGTTGATCCTAAGCAATCTCTATATAATCGAGTATGTACGTCTTTTTGATCCCGACTAATCGGAATTTTTGAATGCAGGTTCGGGACCCGCGGGAGGAAGCGGAGCTGGTGGCGCATCTTCTGGCAGCAGCGGCATAATGGTCGGAAACATGGCTCGCATCCTGATGCCCCACCCGGCGGCGCTGCAGTACACCAGCGAGTACCTGTCCAATGTCACGGCGGCGGCCGTTGCTGCGGCCAACCAGCGACATCTCCAGCAGCAACAGCAGCAGCAGCAGCAGCAACAGCATCCGCCCGAGCCATTCGGCGGTGGCCAGCAGCCGTACAAGAAGCAACGGATGGGCGAGGTCAACGCCACCACTCTGAATCACCTGCCTCCACAACACCCGCAACAACAGCAGCAGCAGTCGCAGCAGCATCCGGCTCACCAGCATCAACGATCCTCGCCAGCCCAGCAACAGCAGCAGCAGCAGCAGCAGCAATTGAACAGCAGCCGGCAGAGTCACAATGACCTGAGCAGGCACGTGGTCAGCACTCCTCTGGGCCTGCAGCTGAAGGTGGAGACTCTGCCGCAGCAGCAGCAGCAGCAGCATCAACAGCACCATCAGCAGCATGCACCCCCACAGACGCATAGCCGATCGCAGGGCCCGGTGAGCAGTTTGTCCGGCCTGCCGTCGGGTTCCGTGACCGTATCCGCGGCGGGACCGTCGGCTGGAGGCAGTGGGAGCAGTGCCAGTGCTGGGATCGCGGGAGCAGGAGCGACCACCACGGAGGCCTACCATCCGCAGGTGAGTGGGATAGGCAAAAGGATCAGCGAAGGTTCTTTTTCGGTCCAGCTTGGCAAAGAAAGCGATTCGGGATGTCCCTTACTATTGGTTGTCGTCGTTTCCTTTCCATTTCGAGTGTAAAACTCACTTGCTATAGATTTGTAATCAAAGAAACATGTACACTGCTGCAGCATATTCCAGGCGAAGATTTTCGCCACAAAGAAAGCTGCAGAGGAGGTCCAGAAGACGGGGACAACGACTAACCTTAACGTGTTTGTAGAAAGCCATAAGATCCACACGGTCCTGGCAAGCAGGGAAGCATTAGATCAGATCTCTTAAGCACCCGCAGAGAGGTGCAGATCTATTGCATTCCCAGCCACCAAGGATTTGAGGGCAACGAAATGCCAGAGGAATTGGCAAAGCAAGGAGCGCTAGACCAAAACGGCAGAGTAGAGGACGTACCAATCTCGCTAGGTTCCCTGAACTCCAGAATGGAGTCTTAAGCTCTAATGAAACCCATCCACCTACTGCAGAATTTGAGGGTACAGGTGCAAGACTGTAGATTGCTAGTCGGTCTGTTTAAAGGCCACTGGGCTTATGAAAAGGAAGTTTAGACTTCTGCATGCCCATGCTCAAAAACTGGGCCTAACAGGGAACGATAGGTGTTGGCAATGCAAGGAGCCAAGCGTGAAAGAATCGCTAGGACATATCCTCTGTCTCTGCCCAGTCTTTATGATGAAATGACAGCGATACATGAATGCAGTGATTTTCACATTGCTGGAGGAATTAGAAAAACTAGAACCGAGCAGGCTTCTGACATTCGCGAGAAGCTTTGGGGCCTATTTTACTAACTGTAGCAATCAAGGCCTCCTAAGGACCACAATCCCCTCAAGGAGAGGTCACCCGGTTTAGTCTAACCTAACCTTTGTACAAGAAATACCAAATTGTTGCCATACTTTATTTTGCCATCTTAATTTCCAGTTGGTTACGATACCTTTACGTATAGTAAATTCGATTCAATTTGGAGCTTTGGGCACTCTGTTTATTGCATTAATCAGTAATCTCTGATAAATGCAAACTTGCACCGATAATTATCGATTGGTATATGTCACTCTATAACATTGCATTGCACAAAAACAATTGCCAAGCTATCGTAGATGATTGACTGACAGTTGACAGGTGTACTATATATATCGAAATGTCATCTGCATCGAGTGTGGAAAGGCATACTTTTCCTTTTTCATTTCCCAGGAGTTTGTCAGAGGTCTCATAGCCTTTTCACTAGCTTTTAATTTGCTAAGTAGACGGAAAGCCAACCCATTTTGCATTGAAACAGTTAACAATGTCACGAACACGTCAGACAATTAAAATAAATGAAAAATATGTCGATGTCTTTCAGGTGGAGGCCATTTCACCGACACTGCCCAGCGACAGTGCGATCGAGGAACGCGGTCGTAGCAGTGCCAAGGAGGACCTGCTAATGCAAATCCAGAAGGTGGACAACGAGATCAAGACGGCAGAGACTGCAATGAAGACGTTGCGCGACAAGGAGAAGTCCCTCATGGAGGAGGCCTCGCAGGCCAAGCAACAGAAGACCGCCAAGGAGCTGGCCGATACGGCGAGCGGTAGTGGAGGTGCAAGTGGAAGTGGTGGAAGTGGAGGCGATGGCTCCAACTCACAGCCGGAGGAGGTGGTCGAATTGGCGTGGCGCAGTCAAATGCTCGCCGAGAAGATCTATGCGGCCAACAGGAAGACGGCCGAAGCCCAACATTCCAAGCTCGAGGGCTGCTTAATGAGTACCAGCAGCAACAATAATAATAACAATAACAGTAGCAACAATAACTTGAACCTGAAGCAACCGTGGTTGCCGCTCTACAATCAACCGCTCGACGTCAAGGCCCTCACCGACCTGATCCGTCAGCACCAGAACGTTGTGCGCGCCCCGCTGCTCATGCACATCCGAAAGCTGAAGGCGGAACGCTGGGCCCACAACCAGTCGCTGGTGGAGAAGTACACCAAGGATCAGGCCGATTGGCAGCGCCGTGTCGAGCGTATGGAGGCGAGCGCCAAGCGGAAGGCCCGCGAGGCCAAGAACCGTGAGTTCTTCGAGAAGGTGTTCACCGAGTTGCGCAAGCAGCGGGAGGACAAGGAGCGCTTCAATCGCGTCGGTTCGCGCATCAAGTCGGAGGCGGATCTCGAGGAGATCATGGACGGGCTGCAGGAGCAGGCGCTCGAGGACAAGAAGATGCGCTCGTATGCGGTGATACCGCCTCTAATGCACGACGCCCGCCAGCGGAGGTGTGCGTATCACAATGAGAACGGACGGATCGAGGACATGGTGGCGGTGCACCAGCAGCGCAAGGCCCTCAATATGTGGACCGCCGGCGAGAAGGAGACCTTCAAGGAGAAGTATCTGCAGCACCCGAAGAACTTTGGTGCCATTGCGGCCAGCTTGGACCGGAAATCGCCGCAGGACTGCGTCCGCTACTACTACCTCAGCAAGAAGACGGAGAACTACAAGCAGCTGCTGCGCAAGTCGCGCCAGCGCACGCGCAGCTCCCGCAACCCCGCCAAGGCCCAGGCCGCCCAGCCGCAGTGCATCATCGACTCGATGACCACCGGCGTGATGACGCGCCTGCAGCGCGAGCAGCAGCAGAAGAGCGGTGCCCGTTCGGCGGCCGTGGGCGAACGCGAGCGGGCGGAGCGTGCCGCCGAGCGTGAGCGTGTGGCCGAAAAAGCGGCAGCCGATGCCGCCAAGGCGGCCGAAAGTGCTGCCGAAAAGGCCAGTGCAGCCACCAAAGCCGTGGAGGCCACTGCGGCCGGCGAGCGCGTGGCCAAGGCGGCGGCAGCAGCAGCGGCCTCCGCTGGAACGTCTTCTGGGACAGCGGGCGGCGAAGGCGGAGCCGCAAGTGGACCGGGAACCAGAGCGGCCAGTGCCAGTGCCAACGCCAGTGCAGCGGCCGCAGCCGAGAAGGCAACTGCAATGGACACGGGAGCGGAAAAGGGAGCCGCTGCGGCATCTACATCCTCGCAGGCGGCCGCTGCTTCGTCGGCGCCACCAGAGATCTCAGCGGACGCAAAGGCCAAGGCTGCCGGGGAGGAGGCGGCCACTGCCACGGCGGGAGCCGCCGGAAAGGCTGGAAATGCAACTGCGGGAGCAGCCGCAACGCGCGGAGTATCCGGCGAGGCTGGCGCGAGCAAGAGCGAAGCAAACGCAGCGGGCGCGGAAGCCACCAAAGGAGCAGCCAGCAGCAAGGAGATGAAGGCCAACGAGCAGCAGGCCAAGAAATCCAATTCCGAAGGCTACAATGGTGGGTGCTCCATAGGTTTCAATCTTAAGAACCTTCTGGGTTCCTTGAAGAGAGTAGAGACAGTAAAAAAGCTTTTATTAAAGCTTAATTCGTTTTCCTGTTACAATTTGAGCAGAGAATGGACAGCGCAATGCTTAGCACAAGACACTTAATCTTTAAACCTTTTAGAACGATTTTAGTAATTGGAATTAGTGGATAATTTTTTAGAGCCAATAGGGAAATATGTCCGGGTTTCTACGTATAACCTTATTCCCTTACAAACCCTACTAATCACATTCCTATCCTTTGCAGCCACCGCTGGAAACAATGCGACATCGGCCACCGCTGCGGCCACCCAGGGTGTTGCCCTCAACGGATTTAAACCCAACTACCAGAGCGTCGTGATGGCGAACGTGAAGGCGGTGCCCGGCGAGGAATCCGCTAGCGGAGGTGCAGCGGCGGCGTCAGGCGGAGGCGATAAAATCGCCAAGAGTGCTACGGCGGCAACAGCAGCAGGAGCAGCCACTGCTGCGGGCGAGGCAGGAGCTGTGCCGCCGTCGAGTGCAGGAAGTGTTGCCGGCGGAGTACCCACCCTGACCACCGCCACCACGGCGGGCAACTATTTGGGCCAGAAGCTAAAGGCCGCTCAAGTGGAGGGCCTGGGTGCGGGCAATGACTTGCATGCGGAAGTTATGTGAGTTGTCCTGGCAATTGGCATCCTTGATAATATTATTATAATTGTCATTTTAATCCCTTTTGCAGTGACTCAAAGAGAAAGCGCTTCGAGGACAACACCGCTCAGAGTGCAGGAACCGGAGCAGGCGGAGCGGCCAACAGTCTGAAGGCAAGCGGCAAGGATGCGACCAAGTCGTCCTCCTCTGGCGCCACTGCCACATCGTCCTCTGTGGCGGGAGTCAACTCCTTGCCAGTGTCGGCGGCCTCGTCCTCGGCTTCCGTGCTGCTGATCAGCGGCGCCTCTATTATGTCTACCGCTCCTGGATCAGCTTCTGGTTCAGCGTCGGGACCCACAGCCACGACTACAGGCACTACCGGTTCCATGGCGGATGGAGGTCATGGAAACGCCAATGCCTTGGGCAACTCCTCGGAGATTCTCGCGTTGGATGGCAAAGGTGAGTGGATTTTGTTTCGCAAAGTTTGGATTATTTTTGTTTTGGATATACTAACATTAATATTAGTAACAGAAACCCCTATGGAAACATAGTTTCCAAACTTTATGTATGTTCCTTGTTGACGATCCTCGATGCTATGAAATCAAGATTCCTGAAAACGTATAGCTTTTTATCTAAAGCTTTTGAAAACATTGCGAAAGCTTTTAGCTGATGACAAGACCACAAAGGACTTTATCAAGCTTGCAGCTCGAAAGCTTTTGGGAAAAAGTTTCATTGCATTTCCTTATTTCAAATAAACGTCCTGCGGCAAATGTGTGTTTCTTGGCTTATGAAAAATGCAGTGACTGCCCCCTGCAACTGCAATCCGCAGATGTCCTTTGTGATGTCCTATGTTTAATGAAAGCCAACCAATCAGAGCACTCGCTCGCTGTGTCTCTGCGATACCGCTTCTGTTTGCCTTGATTCTTTCGCCAGCGTTCTCGATGAATATTTCATCAAACAAAAGGAAAAGGAATTTACACAAAAAAATTATGTATATACCTACGAGTATATGTAGGTATGAAGCAACAAAAAAAAAAGCAACTGTTGGCCGCAAGTCAAGTTGTCGAGGGCCAAAAAGAGTTGACAGAGGCGACGGGGGGCGGCCTTCCAACCACCACCACCACCACCTAGCAGTTGCTGGCCCTGCGGTTTTGTTTGCACCACCACCCACCATCTTCCCGGGCTCGCTGCTCGCTGCTCGGTCGGCCTTGTTGGCTGTCATCTCCCTGGCGAGTTAATTAAACCCAATTAAATTAATTTTCCTTTTTTCCATGTCTGTAAACGTCTTTTTTATTATGCAAGTGATTTAATTTAATTATTAAATTGCGGCAAGGATTGTGTTTACCTTCGCATTCGCTATCCTGTTTCCAGTCGCGCATTTCAATTCCATTCAGACAAAGTGGTTGTTGCTGCTGAAAAGGATCAAACTGACTGGTGGGAGAAGGCGGTTGATCAATCTTGGCGAGTTTATAGATTCCTTGGAACCCTTTGCTCGCTCCAATCGATCAGGAATTACTTTAACCCATATCGATTTCCTTGAATGCCAATTGATCTATCGATTTTATCGTTACGGTCAAATTTATATCGAATTTTTAGGATGCAACGACAATCGATACTTCGGTGTACAACTAGCTGGCTTTCGATATATTCCATATAGATTTCGTTGTGAATTACTTACGTGTTTTCGCAATTTAGTCACCTCTATGTTGTATGTTTTAGTTTCTTCAACTTTTATTATTCATATTTAATTGCGACAAAAAAAAAAACATTATTTAGCTTGCGTGTTGTGTTGTTAGGTTGCGTGTACATAAATTCGTAGATTTCGTTGCTTTGACTTTGCATTTGGAGAGTGCTTGCTTTAGGGTTGTTGATGCTGTTGCTGCTGCTGCTGCTGCTGCGGCTGCGGATCCTCTCCAGTTTCCATGACCACCGATGCGGACGAGGACTCCCTTTTGTTGTTGCTGCTGCTGCTGTGACTGCTAGAGTTGCTGCTGTTGTTGTTTGTTGCTGCTGCTGCTGCCGCCGCCTCAATCTCCTCGGCATGGCACATTTTGCGATGCTTGTGCACGAAATAGTAGCTGGGAAACTTGCTGCCACAGGTTTTGCATGGATAATACTGCACATTCATGTCCAGTGGTCGCACCTCTCGACGCAGCAAAGCTCCTCCTGCGGCGGGTCCAACTCCTCCTGCGGTTGATGGATTGGTGGCACCTGCCGTTCCTGTTGCTGCTGCTGTTCCTCCTCCGCCCAGCATTCCCGCTCCAGTGGCCGCCTCCACTTCCAAGGGCTCGGCTTGCAGCAACAGTTTCTTGTCCGTCACAGCTGCCGTGGTCGTGGCACTGGTCAAGCTGAGTGGATTGAGGTGACGTTTGGCGTGTTTTTGATAGCAATACTGCGACTTGAACGTGTGTTTGCAGTAGACGCAAACGAAAAGCTCCTGGTGTCCCGGAGCATTCACCGCCGAGCCCGATGCGGCTGCAGCTGCTCCAGTTTTCTGTCGACTGGCCGCCTTTCCGGTGACTTGAGCTCCACTGGTTGCAGCTGCAACGGCACCCGATCCGGCTGTGGTGCTAGCATCGCCACTGTTCTCGCTCTCCTCCTGCTGCTGTTGGTTAAGCTGCCTCTGCTGGCTGCTGATGGCCCTGGCCATTTGCTGATGGAACGAATAGCTCACGCTCTGCTGGCTGCGATGCTGCTCGCCCGATGCTCCGCCCGTTCCGGCTGGACTCGGGTTGGCTCCGTTCAGATCCTCCGGCTTGTGGCCGTAGGCCGTGTTCAGAATGCGACGAAACCTCACGGGGCCGTCACAGCTGGCCACATCGATGATGAACTTCGACGATGAGGCGACAACGGTCGAGGACGCACCCATTTCCAGTTGGGCAGCCGGCACAGGTGCCCGGGCCACCTGGAGGCCACTGCTGCTGCTGCTGTTGCTAGACTTTCGTGCCCTGGAGCTGGAGGACTTGCCTCTGCCTTTGTGGTGCTGCTGCTGTTGCTGCGTCGTCGTATTCTTTGATTTGCTGCCAGATTTCTGCTTGGGCTGATGGGTCACTACAACGGGTGGTGGCGGTGCCGGGAGAGCCGGACTGGAGGGCTTCACGTCCAACCGCTCGATGTTGAGGCTCCCGGCACTGCTGCCGGCCAACGAACTGACCACTGACACATTGCAGTCCATGTCCACGTCCGCATCCACCTCCGGTTCGGCCTCGTTGTCCGTCACCGTGTTGCTGTCGATGAACACCTCCACATCCTCGTCCTCGTCCTCGTCTGCACGACGATAGTGCTGTGCCAGGGACAGGGGCTCCTCCTGCAGCTCAGCAGCCGATGCCCCAAAGTTGCAGAGGGGAGTGCTGACGGGATTAACAGGCACAGGGGCCGGCACAGCTGCCTGGGCCAGCGGCAGGAATCCGTAGTTGGGCAGGGTGGCCTTGCTGGGGATCGGACGGATCACCTTGGCATTGCTGTTGCTACTGCCGCCGGGAGGCGCCACCGGACACAGCTGAGTGCCGGGGGGCGGCGGATTGCCATTCAAATAGCCTTCGGTTTGAGCGCGAGCCAGAAAAGAGCTGCAAGTGGCGGGAGGAATTTCAATTAGCTTAGAAAAATCCAAACAGATTGAGGATTTTGCCGAACATAGTTCCAGCAATCATAGGTTTTAATTTAAATAGTTTCCATGATTTGCAATACTTCAAAAAAATAAGTTTTAGATGGAGTTTTGGCTTGCAACAACTCCCCTGTTTTCCCTGCTGGGCACAACCCACCGGCAAATCTCCAGGGCCCTGGGCATGTGCAGGACATGCGTGGCCAGGAGCACGGCAAAGATGTTGTCCACGGTTAGGTCAAGGTAGCCCGTGTACATGTACGTCAGCAGCGGGGCAAACTGATCCGCGGTCACGTTGCTCAGGTAGAGCAGAAGCTCGCCGGTAGCCGTGGTGACCGAGGCTGCGGTTCTCGACGGATTCGCGCTGGCGGCATTTCCCGCCTCGTCCAGTCGGATGGCGGACCGCAGGTAGCCGCTGTGCATGCCTAGGACGAGGGAGTGGGCCACGAACCGAACGCTGGTGGTGGGGGCGGGACCCACTTCCAGGATCACGTCTGGCGGTGAACTCATCACCAAAGCGGAGGCACTGCCGCCAGCCCCACCGCCGGGTCCGGCTCCTGCTCCAGCGCCCAGCGATGATGAGCGCGTGGAGGAACTGTTGCTGCTACTGCTTCCTGTTAACCAATTGGTGAACATGGCCGAGTAGCAAGCGAGTGGCACGTGGCACAGAAAAAAACAAAACAAAAAATTCAAGGCGGAGGAAATTTGTTTTTCAAATTTGTTTTTGACGAGCGAGAAATCACGAATATTCCTCTTTCGGAAATCTGTGTGGACACGTGTCCGCGCTGCGAACTCGGATGGTGAACTGATGGCCGATGGCATCGCGTCTCCGGTATTTATATTCCCCGGCCGGAGTGGCAACCGCAGCAGCAGCGACAGCAGCAGCAACAGCGTCGTTGTCCTTCGGCTTTCAGTCGAAAAGGATTCGCTGCGAGTCGTGTAATGGGCTGGAAGGTTGGCCAAAGACAAGCCAAACAAATTGATGGTCAAAACAATATTTTTTAACGATTATAAAGAAATTAATATATCGATGGGTTTCGATAATTTTCGATAAATAATAAAAATTTATATTGTTGTATACATTTAAGAAAAAAAGGTTAAATTAGTGAAAAACCCAACTGTTTTTTTTTAGAAATTTAACTTTTCCTTCTTGGTGAAATATATTTAAGACCAGAGTTTTTTCCATAGGAAAGTTTTTGCTTATTTTCAAGGCCCATGGTTAATTTTCCCCGCCAGTCGTCCATGAACCACCCCCTTTGGCTTTTTGACCCAAAATGCAGTTTCGCGGTTCTTTTGAGTCAACTGCCTGCTGGCCCTTATCTTTTGCATGTGTCATTTGGGCGCTTAACAACTCCCTCGCTCAACGCGCGGGTGTGTGGGGGTCTGTGGGGTCTGCTGGGTCTGCAGGGGTCTGCAGGGGTCTACGGGTTGTGTATTACCACCCGAAAATGTTGCCTCAATCGAGTTAATTGATTTGTGGGCATAACCAGCACATATTTACGGATACACACATGTGCGTTCCGTTCATGTTGATTTACTGCTTACATATGCCTTCTACTTTATCTACCTGTGTGGGCTTCTTGTGGTCCTGCAGCTCGAATTCTCAATCAGCTATTAGCGTTTACCCAGAAATACCCTATATAATGCCAAAGGAGGCAGTTGAAGTTGCTAATTTTTTTGGATTTTTTGAGGAAACGTTATAATAATATTAAAACAAATCGTGATTTGACATTGATAATCAAGAAAGGATCAGGCAAATACCAATTTCGTTGTATAATAACCCTTAATTGAAGCGAATTATAATTTAAATGGTATTTGAAAGTATCAAATTTAAATCCAACTAGTATCATCTTGAAATTATCGATAACAAAGACGATTTTTCAATGCAATTTTAGACAGGGTATCCAAAACTTCTCCACCTGTTTGAGGAACCTTTCCTACACTATTTTTCTAAGATTTCCATCAGCCAACACATCACTCGTTTTCCCAATCCTTTGCCCCCTTCCCGTAGATTTTTTTTGACGTGGCTTATTTGGTCATTTGGTTGGCTTTTAATTACCGTTACTGCTGATCGGTTTATTTGAGCAACCACACCCCCGCAACCCCCAGAAATGCTTCGAAAATTTGACCACATATGAGGAGTTTATAGGGGACGACTACTCGTGACCCTTTCTGCGGAGGAGGTAAAAAAGATTTTAGTTTCCCGATATGGCCTGGAAATTGGTCAGTTTGTTGGCTTTTTATTATGCTGCTTTGTACTGTGCTGCGATGTACTGCGATGTGATGTGTTGTGTTGCGTTGTGGGACCCCTTATTGATAGGCTAATTTAATTAAGTCGCTTTTGTAAGGACTTCCGTCGACTCGGTTGCAGCGGCTGTCGCTGTAGTAGCACTCACTCTCTGTGCGGGCATCTCTTTCGATTCGATTTAACTTCAATCAAGCGTTAACAATTTTAATTAAATTATTTCCAAATGTAATTATAAATGTGCGTCATGCATAAATTGTGTTATTAATTTATTTGGTTGGTTGGTTGACCACCCAATCCACCCACCCAACCCAATACAACCCACTCAACCACTCGTTCGTCCATCCATCCATCCACTGACACAACAATTGCAATTACAACAAGCGAGAGTCCTGCAGGCGGCCGCTGCAGGATCTGCTGGAGCAAAACCAAAAGGACGGGGCCGAGGTCAACTTTTTGAATAAATAATCACAACGTAGGCAAAAAATAAATTTCATAAATTGGCATCAGCAGCCGCGGCAGTAGCAACAAATGTAAAAAACGGGGAGAAATACAGTATATTGCGGGGATGCAGCGCAGCGACAGAGACGTTGACGTTGACGTCCTCCATCTGTCAGGTTTTAAATTGTAGCATTAATCCCGTTGTCCTGTATCGTTATCAATTTAAATGGGTATGGTGCTGATAGGTAGTATTTACTGGAGAGCTATCTTCAGTTTTTAAAAAAGAAAAATCGAAATATGATTTGTTTTTACCGATTCTTATCGATTGTCGCTTAATGTTTTATTTCTATAATCCCCCTAATGATCGATTTCTTGTGAAACATGTCGACTATACATAATCAAACTGATTGATGTAGTCTATGGTATCGTTTTATCGGTAAAATCGTATATTTATCGGCAATCCCGTTTTATTGAAATCTCGGATTGCTTGTTTTTTCGCAGCCCACTGTTTCGCAAGTGGGACTGTGTCACTTTCATTCGCCATGCAATTCAATTCAATTAATGAAACGGTGAAAAAGAAGCGTAAAGATGTCCACCACCCACCTCCCACCCCTTATTCCAATCTCTGTTGCCCTCTTGCCCTCTGTCACTTTTCGCCCTTTGTGTGGGTTACACTTTGTGCTGATCTTTGCAGTAAGTTGGCAAATTGCCTGACAACCGGAAAACCAAATCGAAGCAACACCAGCAACAACCATAACACACGCCAGCAAAAGCGACAGTGCACTCGAAATAATCGGTACTACATGGCTATCGATAAAAAAACTCAAATATCAGTGAAGATTACGAATTAGGTAGTAACATATGGCATTGAACTTTACCTAAGAATATATTAGGTATCGATATGCACTCATCGACTACGATTAACAAAAAGGAATGTATTTCTATACAAATTTTGATGTAGTTTTTAAATATTTAAATAGCATTACATCTTTGCATTGAAAGCTCAGCATTTGTGAGAGGTAAAACACTTTCAAGTTATTATGGCTTCAATTAAACAAGATTTTACATAACGTTTAATGAAATTGATGTACCACTTATTTGGCTTTCTGTACTACCCACTGCCTCACCTGTCAACTGGCTTACACACACACACAGTCTGGGGTTTGGTCATGTTGACAAGCAACTTGTGTTGTGTGCTGCTGCTACATCTTTCTCCATGCCTCTGCCTCTGCAGCAACAGCAGCAGCAGCAGCAACAGCAGCAGCAGCTTATCCCAGTTGGATTTCATTGTTTGCATACACTCCACGTGCAGCAGGCAGTTATCCTGCCACCCCCTTGGCATACACACGTGCACATATCCCGAGTCAAAAGGGACAAACCTTTTATGACAATTAAAACATAATTGACGGTCAACATTAATAAACCAAACGCACACCGAAAAACAAGAGCAGGAAAAAAGACAACTGGCAGAAGCAACGAGCAGAAGGATAAAACAGTGGCAGACAACAGGATACGAGCTTCTAGGGGGCAGGAGGTGCAGTCGGAAAAAATGTTGCAAGAAAATATACAGAAAAGATACGATTAAAAGGGATTTTATAGCAATTAAGCACAATTATCAAATCGTTATTAGAAAATATCTATTAAGTATGGAAATATTAATGTTGGGCAAAGTATGGAAGCTCTATGAAACTATGAAAGCTCTATGAAGCATCAAGATCGATATAAAGTCGAAATTATCGATAATTAATCGCTATTTATTGCTGTATTCCGATAAACCACAGTAATTTATACGATATTTATTTCGAAAAATATGGGAAAGACATTCTTTTTTATTCGAAATATTTATTTCCCTGATAGCATGCAAAATGTTCTGATTTTTTGTGGGGTTTGTCCTGGTGCTGTATGTTTTGTATCTCGAACAACAAGCAGATTGCAATTGAACTTTCGCCAAAAAGGGTGCGATGAAACGAAACAGGCAATACAACGCACTAATCCCCGAACCAGGATCTGCCTCTCCGCCTTCTCTGGGCCCAAGCATATGTCCTTTTGGCGCCACCCCCCCCTCGCCCTCGCATACCACCCTGCTATTCTCTCGCACAAATCAACAGCCATTTTGTGTTAGTTAAAAATTCTTTTTGTGTTGGGTGGGTGCGAATGGGGTGTGCAACCAAAAACAATCCAAAAAATTACAAAAAAAAAAAAGCAAAAACCAAAAAAGGGACTAGCCAAAGGAATAAAACAAAAAGCGCGCCAAAAACTAAATTTGAAAGCTTTGGAAACGAGATTCTCTTTCATACCGCACACTCTGGGCAATTAAACTGGTGACACTTGATGCTGTTGTTGCTGCTGTTGCCGCTGTCCTTGCTCTTTTTGTTTATTAATTTGTTTATTGCATTTTAAGTGACACCTCCTCACCCACCTCCTCCCTCACGCCCAACTCGGTTTTGGGATTCTGCATTATGCTGATGGAAAGTAAACGTCATAAGAAGTGGCCAGTGTCCGGAAAAGCGCGGGGTTGATTGCGAGCGGAGGGGAGGGGAGGGGAGGAGTTTGGGTGTGCTGCACAATTTGATGTTTTCCGGCAGGTGTGTGTATGCAACTGCAAGCGGCTTAACTGGCCACAGCGCGGCATCGCTTGAATGGTTAGGGCGGGGGGCGGCAGCGCCAACTAGAAGCGCAATTTCGGGGGTGTACCTGGTATCTGGTACCCATTACCCATTACCCACTTGCACCCACCCTTGAACAACAAAAGTCACTCGCAAAAGCCATCGCACCTGCACACCACCGTTTATGAAATTTTGAACAAAATGGAAATTACGCTAATTGTTTGGACTCGACTCGCGGGTGCTAGTCAGCCTCACACTCGAAACAAAAATGTTGAGAATTTCAGAGAGATTCAGGGTGGCGGCCTGCAAGATCAAATTCTAATCGGCTATTTACAAACGCCCCATAAATTTCGTTCTTTTTTTCAGCGACTATAAGATTGAAATCTTTCTGAAATCACAACAAAAGGGTATAGAATTCTTAGATTTCGATATTACCAATTAGTTTTCTTTTATTACTGAGAGAGTAGAAGATAAAGACTTGTCTGAATTCACAGTAATCTATTACAGCGGTGGGCAGCCCATAGCTCTTTCGGCTCTCAGTGCTCCCAAAAACAAAAAGCTGTGAATGGGAAACGACATGTGCAAGTGTTCCGAATTTAACGGTGTAAAAGGAACTCGGAACCGAAAGGAACTCGAACGAAAAGGAATCGAAATCATCACGTCATCCGAAGTTGACGGTGAAAACGCCAATTTTTTTTATTCCTAGCGGTGATTTCAAACCTTTTATAGTTGGCGTATTGTTTTTCGAGTGCACTGGATATGCACCCCTCGAAAATGGTTAGAGGTGCATCCCCCGCCGAGTTCGTGAAAAAAGAAGGGCTGGTGGCGCTTTGGTCAGAGCAAAAACAATTAGCGAATTTGATGAGCAAATCCTCGTTACACGCGCTCAAAACCGGTGGGGCGGATGGGGCTAGTGGAGGCGCCTCTCCCGGTGGGGCAGCTAATTAATAGACTTTTGTGTCTGTGCCTCCTGTGTGTGTCTCAGGATTGCGGTTCTGTGTGCATTCGTTTTGTTTGTCCAGCGCATTAGCCGCCAATTCGCTTCGTATCCGCATCCGCATCCGCAGCTGCAGTTGCATCCGCAGTTGCAGTTCGTATATCCCCCGCACCCGCACCCGCACCCGCATCCATCCGCAGCCAATTTGTTTGGCTGGCAGTTTGTCAGTTTTGCGGCTCCCACTTTGCGGAGCAGCGTGCGCGAGTGTGTTTGCTAATTAGTAAATCATAATTACTCACTCGCATTTCACAATTTGTAAGCTTGCCATCGCTGCAGCCTACCAGTCCTCCCTTCCATCCCGTTCCGTCCCGTCACTTTCAATCCAATCCATCTGTGTCCAGCAAGCCCCCCCATTTCCAATCCATCCATCCATCCATCCGTCCGTGTGGTCCGCCCGCCAAAATTCGCCATTCAGTTGGCCAGGTCGAGAGTTCTCCCCGATTCAATATGACAACTTGGCCAAAGGGGCACGCAAAGAAATTCTATCTTTCAGATACTTTCTGTCAAAGCTATGGAGAAGAAAATGAAAACGAATTCGGACAAGGATTCAACATAGAAAGGGGAAATTTCTATAGGTATTCCTAGTCTTTAAAAACTGTACGAAAGGGTAATTCATGCAGTTTCCTGCATAATCCGTTTAAACGTTTTCGATCATAAAATATTTGTATTTAATTAGTTAAACTAATCAAAAGAAATAAAAAATTAATATAACTACTTGATATATTTGGTATATACCACTAATACAACTAGTTAATTGAAATATTACGATCTTTTAATATGCTTCACTTAATTATTTATATGACATGCAGGGATGCACTCCCGCATTTTGCCCAGTGTAGCAAAAAACGCATCTTTCTAATTACCCGAAAGGCAAAGCATAAAGGGAAAAGGTGCAAATCGGAGATGGGGAGATTTTTGAACAAAATAAGAGAAAGCACACTAAAGCTCGTGCTGGGTGGGGCGGGGGGCAGAGGCGAAATATTAGGCTGCCGTTTGAGGGCTCGATGGGTGGATTAGCAGGCAATTTTGTCACAAAAGATACAACGACAAATGGCTTAGGCTTATTTAATGCATTTTCCGGCGCGAGGACCAAACACATACATACATACATACACATAGATCGGGTAAGAGAAGCGAAAAGCGGTTGCTTGCTCTTTTAGGCGCTGCCAAACTAATTAGCAACACAAACGGTAAACTGCCGCAACGATTGCACTAGCAACAACAACAACAACAACAGCTATAGCTATGGCAGGAAGAGAGCCCCCAAAAATGAGCCAAAAAGAAGAAAAGCTAAAGTCAGAAAGTAAACACACACACACCGGCTCACATGTGAGGAGAGCGTGGGTGTGCTTTTGGGGGCTTTCTTTTCTTTTGCCATCTCTCTCGCCCGCTCTGGGTGAGAGTTTTGCTTACATATGTAATTAAATTGCTCAATTAAAATTGCACACCCTTTTGATTATCGCTCTCGGTCTTTCTCTTCCACTGGCCGCCTTCTCTGTTTGTGTGGCTATCGCTCCTGTTTATCTCTTTTGTTATTAACCAGAGAAAGTTGTGGCTCAAGAATCAAGGACACTGAAATTAAAAAATTCTGATCATGAAATATGAGACGATTATGAGTTGGCAAAACAAATTGATACCTTGATTTCCCTCAGTGTCTGTATGTACATATGCTCGAGGAAAATAACGACCACAATTGCCCGCAATAAAATATGCTACACTTTTTCTTTTCTGTATTTTCAATTTTCTTTTGTGATGCTGCAAACCTTCACCCTCTCTGGCTTCCACTCCCACTCCCACTGCCACTCTTACTCTTTACCGTTCTACGGTTCCCTTTCGCCGCCGCCGCGCCTTTACCGTTAAATCAACACCATTTCGTAAATTAAAAGTGCCAAGCAAAGCGTTTGCTGCCTCAGCTTCTGCCACCGTTCATATTAACTGTATTTACAATTANTCCCCCCCTTTTCGCCCATCGGTTGAGCATCCTCCTCCTCCTTCGCCGCCTTCTCTTTGCATATGTGCCTGCCGTAATTCCTCGCTTTCAGCTGCCGCCTCCCGGCTCTCTTCGCAGAATTCGCTGCTCTTTGATGTTTGCACAAGCCGGGAGAACTGGGAAGCTGGGAAACTGCGACTTCATCTTCTGCCGCTGCTCGTCCTCGTCGTCGTCGTCTTCTTCTGCTTCTGCTACTGCTTCTTCTTGTTCTCGGCCAACAACAAATTCCCAATGGTGCTAATTAGCGGTTGTGTCCTTCGTCCTGCGACGATGGCAGAGTTTTGCTTGCTCTTGCTCCCGCTCTCACTCGTCGTATCCTTCGTATATTTTTTAATTGGCCGCTTTCGGTGTTCCCTCGCAGTGTTTATGCGTGGCTTTTATTCCTTTTATTTGAGATTGTATCTGCAAATGAATTGTTTGATTTTGTTGAATTGATTTGCCAGAGTGAAGTTATGAAACGCATGTAAATTTGTGTAATTGTATGTATTTAATAGAAATGAATTATTACAATATTCAACGAGGAGTATAATAAAATTTTATGGATTTCAAATTTATTGTATTAGAGAAAAAAAATGAAAAATAGCGTAACCCCTTGAATGACCTTTTTATTTTTATCAAATAGGTCTAAAACCCCACAACTGCTCCACCCCTGTTTCGTTCTATTGATTTCAATTGTCTAATTGAAAGTTAAATACATTTTTGGTAACTTGTGCAGAAATTTTATGCTGCTGCAGCAGAGTCGTCCGTAGTATCCGGTGGGAATTACTCTCACAAACGAGTAGAAGCGAGAGGTAAACGGATAAGTTCAGGTTAATTTTTGTTTGCCAATATTTGTTGGCCATATGAAAACTATTTGCCAAAATGGTCGAAATTTAATTGCACAATTATTGCAGCCTTGCAGGCGGCTAAACGCAAATTAGGGGCTGGCGCATATGCATTCTGGTAATTGGCAGGAACTGCTTGGGAATTACTAGGTCAGCATCCCGCACCGTCTCTCTTCCAATCACAACCGCAAATAGAGACATTAGGCCTACCCACTTCCCCGTTTCTTTTGCTTCTCCCCCTCCCTTCCATAGAGCGCCACAATATTTACTCTTTGTACTTGCAAAAGAAATTGTACTAATGGAATTATTTCATTTTCGAGAGAAGAGCAAAACGCAGAGGCGGAGGCTGAGGCGGAGGCGGAGGCGGAGGCAGAGGCAAGGAGATGAATAGTGTGGGAATAGGGTGTGTGCGTTGCGTTGCGTCTCGTTTTGTTTTGTTTGTCGTTTTGATTTACTTTTGGTTTTTTCTCCGGGCTCTGTAATTTTTTTTCATATATATATCTTTGCTGTGCAAATAACTCGCAATGTTCCACGTTTCATCGGTCTCCCAGTCTCCCCGTCTCCCTGCTCGCCCCCTCCTTCAGGATTGTCCTTCTGCGCCCGCCTCTGTCTCCAAAGTCGCGAGTGCTGTGGAATCAAAGTAGAAATTTAGCAAAAGAAATCAGCGATAGACGAGGAAGAAAGGCAGCATGCATCGAGAGAAAATTATCTACGGTTTTGAGTTCAATTTATTAACCTTACAAATTGAGATTAGGTACTAAACTGAAATTGAATATAATTTTAAGGAAAACCATAAATCTTGGCTTCATTTGCTAAACATGAAAATAATAAATTTGAAAATAATTTTCAAATGTATTAATCTATTAGAAAACCTAAAAAAATACTCAGTCGGTAAATACTCAAACATTTGTTGCTTTGCTCGAGTTTTTCTGACAGTGCAGCTAAGGAACCCAGAGCAAAACCTCAAGCCATACTGCCTACTGTCCTTCTCCTACCCACCTCCAGCGCTCTTACTTCCCTCTGCGCTTTCTCTGCCGCTGCTGCTGCCGCTGCTGCCGCTGCCTGTGCTGCTGCGGCGCTGAAACTTTTTTGTTTTCCTTTGGGGCGGTTCAAATAATTTTTTGACTGATTGAATTATTAATAAAATTGATCGAAATGCAAAGAGAACCGCGACGACGACGACGACAACCACCGATGGTCAGCAAATAAAAAAATATAAAAAATAAAGTCAAGTAAAACGTAAAAATAGCTGAGCGGAAATTCATATCGCAGTCCGGCCGATTCTTTTTTCTTCTTTTTCGCTTTTCTTGTTTGTTGTTATTATTTGATTGAATTACTTTAAAGCAAATTGCAGTGGGGACGGGACGGGACGGGACGGGTATGGTCGGGTGTCCCTCATAAGTATGCTATGAAAATCGAAAATCGCCCAAAGGGAACACATCCGCCCGAGGGGAGCTCTACGCTTCGGGGGCTGGGGCTGGGGCGTCGGCAGGGGCTGTGGGTCACATTTAATTAACACAAAATTCCATTAATATGCATTAATTACAGCTGACTTAATTTGGTAGGAAATCAATTGTGCCGGACATTTGATCGGCGGACGCAAGATTCATCGCGCTGATGGCCATTGAATTATTCAATTTTAATTGCACCCCATTACTTGGCATTTATTGGCATATATCTGGTATATCGGTGGTAAAATAATCCATAAAAGAACTATTTTCTTGCTTAAATTTGATCGAAAGTTTTGTGGAATGCGAAGCCGATTCGATTTCGTTTATTTATGGCTCTGCCCTCGCCAAAGTGCATTAAATATTTACCGAGTATTTTAAAATCAAAATTAAATAACACAAAAAAGTAGTAGCCCACGATGTTCAGTTCACTTGTGCCGTCGTCCCCTTTACAGTGGCGTTTTTATTAATTAATTTATTTGGTGCTGCTGCTGGCCACCTGCAAGTTCAATTTTATTTAATTATTTTGAATTTGAAAGCCTTCAATACCCTGCAAAATATGCTTATTATTTTGGGCACAGATTTTCATCTTGGAAGTCGCCAAAAAAAAAAAAGAAAAAAAGGGTCTCCGTCCGATTTTTTGGTTCTACATATTTTGTTTGTGTAATTTCACACATTCCATTTTCACCGTCAACTTCGTATGACGTGCTCATGTCGATTTCCTTTTGTTTGAGACCTTGGGTGTCGAGTTTCCTTTTTACCGTCAAATTCCAAACACTTACACATGTCGAGTCCCTTTTGTTCGAGACATTTACAGCTTTTCGTATTTGGGAGCACTGAGAGCTAAAAGAGCTATAAGCTGCCCATCGCTTACTTAAATGGCAGGGTATTCCCCAGTCAATTTCCCCCCCCCCAATTGCCGCTTTTTGCCAGCGAAACAAAAAACCACAAACTTGACTTCGTTTTGTGTTGTTTTCATTTTGATTTACAACATTTTTTGTCGGCTGGCCGCCCGCCACTATTTGTCGATCTTTTTGCCGGCTTGTTGCTACTCATATTAAAATTAAATATTTATTTTATGATTTTTATATTTAATTTGCAATCTATAATTGCAGTTCTCGCTGTGAAGCCCTTTTTATTCACTACGCGCGCAGCATGAATATCGAATGATATACATAAATTGTGTGCTGTGTCTTCTGTGCCCGCTTAACAATCAAAATTAAAATGAGTGGCTTATTAAAATTTAAACGCTCAAAAAGCATTCTCACTTTTTTTTATATCCCGTATTTTATTTGATGCTTGTGATGGCTGGTTGGTTTGCTGGTTGGCTGGCTGGTTGGTTGGTCAGGTGGTGCAAAGTGGAGCTACTTTGATGTATTTTCATATTCCTGAGAGATTTCCCACCCAATTTGGACATTGCTCCGATTGATTCCACCAGCGGACCCAACATTTTCTCACTTTCAAGAGGACTTTTATTTTAATTACATTGATTTCGGTTAAACGCCACTCGCCGCTGGCTCAGCTTCTATTTGCACATCATTAAAATTGTAAAATTATTAAAATGGCAAAACAGAAACTAAGTCAAACACGTTGCGGCTCCGGGGTTGTTTCAAACATTTTTATACCCTATCCCCCGGGACTTGATTGACGTAAATGAGTGAGCAGACTGATAAAAAGCTTAAAAGCTCAATTTCCTGCCAAGAGAGGGAAAAATTAAAGTCCAACTAAAGTTAAACTTTAAAATCTAATAACTAAACAATTTATAAACTACCACAGCAAGTTATGGAAGCCCATAGCCACTGCAGAGCAGGTTTATATCGGCCACCTGATACCTTTTGGTTATGTGCCGCACCATCCGCGAGTCCTTGAGTCCTTGAATCCTTGAACCCACACCCCGCTGCTCTGTCGGGTTTTCCCATTGGGAATGGGAAGCGTTTTAAAATATTCAATTGGCGGCTGCTCATTATTTGTTAAGTGGCTTAATGAAAGCCCCGCCTCCGCCTCCGCCTGCGCCTCTGCTTCTGCGTCCTCTTCATGCTGAATCCTGATTCCTGATGCTTTCATTTGCCTCCCCCATCGCCTGCCTGCCTTCCTTCCTGACCAGTTGCTTTAATTAAATCGCATTTTTTAATGTGTTTGCATAACTTTTTGCCTACACTCGGCATAAAAATGCGTTTTCTAATTGGCCAAGGCCTAATTGAAATGCGTAGTTTACTTTTTAAATGGAAATTAAATGGAAAATATTGTGTTTATTTATGAATCTAAAACTGGTGGAAAATGCTTAGTTTGGTGATTATAACACCAGCCAGACGTAGTGGTAGGTGTTTCTTTAAAATTATAGTGGTTTCAGTCTTGTCCGTCTGTCCGTCTGTCCGTTTGGCCGTTTGTCCTTACACATCGCAGAGCTTGGGAAAGACAAGGAAATGATTACCATGATTACCTCTAGATATTCGATTGTGCGAGTAATTACTATGAAACTAACCCGTGCTGCCTTTCTTTTTCCAGACAAACTGGCCAGCTGCTTCGTGTGCAAGGCAGAGTCGTGTCCGCGAACGCGTCCGCTGAAGAAGGGACGAGGCCAGCAATACGGCATTCCGGATGACACGATCCCGGGCGGAGCGCGGGTGTGCAACAGCTGCCAGTGCAAGTCCGTGCGCAGTCGCTACCCCCACTGCCCGCTGCCCACGTGCCCGAATCCAAAGGACCGGGCGCAGCGCCTGCGGAACATACCGTCGCGCCTGTTCGAACTGGCGCCGGAAGTGCGCGATCCGGTGATCGCCGAGTTCCAGATACCGCCGCACGCCACGCGCTGCTGCTCCGCCTGCCTGATGCGCATTCGCCGCAAGCTGGACCCGCAGCTGAATCTCACGGACGGCTCAGGCGGAAGTGGCGGGGCCGGCGGCAGCGGTTCCGGCGGCCTGGGCGGCAGTGCCAGCGGCGGCGACGAGACGGACGTTAGCACGTCCTCGTGCGATGAACGCGAGCCGGGCGGCTCTGACACCGCATCCGTGGAGAGTCCCGAGAATCTGCAGCGCCACAAGTCGTTGACTCTGGTGAAGCAGCAACAGCAGCAGCAGCAGCAGCAGCAGCAACAGCAACAACAGCAACAGCAGCATTTGCATCAACAGCAGCAACACATGCAACAACAGCAACAACAGCAGCAGCACCTGCAGCAGCAAGAACAGCACATGCAACACTTGCAACATCCTCAACAGCAACCGCCACCGCCACCGGCGCCGCAACAAAAGATTTCCGGCGGCCCTGGCCATGCAACGCCCCTGATTATCACGCCCACGCGGAAGACAGCGGTCCCGGACAACGATCGCCTGCTCCCGCCGGCCGCTGGACAGGCACCGAAGAAGCAAAAGACCAGCGAGGAGTACGACTCCTCGGCCACCGAGACGGCGGACGAGGAGAACGAAAACTCGCCGGCCAACCGTCAGAGCCCCAAGGTCCTTTTCCATCCCAGCAACAATGTGGGAGGTCTGCAGCCGCCGGTAGGCGTTGGAGCAGGCGCCCCGCCGCCGCCCCAAGTGCCCGGCCAATCGCAGCAGCAACAGCAGGTTAACGGGCCGATTAGCATGCGGCGCGAGGCGGTGAACAATGTTCAGGACTGTGTGTTCTCGGTGATCGAGCGGTCGCTGAAGCACAAGGGTCCCCAGCCCAAGGGCGGAGCCTCTGGACAGCAGCAGGGCGGTCAGCAGGGCTCCGGTCAGCCGGGTCAAAGTCAATCGCCATCCCAGCAGCAACAGCAGCAGCAGCAGCAGCAGCAGCAACAACAGCAGCAGCAACAGCAGCAATCTGCTAACAATTTAGAGCGAAAGGAACTGACGATTGTGCGGGAGTACCGCCAGGATCCGGCGGCCATGCTGAAGCAAGGAATCGGTGCACCATCTTCCCAGAAATCCAACCGGACGAGCGGCGTCCCCGCCCCACCGCCCACCAGCAGTGGCAGCAACAATGGCACCAGTGACAGCCTGGCCACCCTCTCGGTGGTCAACTCGCACCTGGGCGTGGCCGGGCTCGCGCATCCTGGCCTGATGGGTCACGGCGGTGGCGTGGACAAGGCCACCATCACGCCGGTGGTGAAGAGCGGCAGCAGTGTGGTGGGCAAGGTAGGATCCACGCCCACGCCCCCGGAGACGATAATCTACAATGTGCCGGCGGCGCATCCGCGGGTGGCCCATCCGTCGCATCCCCCACATCCTGCACACCCGTCGTCGCACCAGCATTCGGTGGTGCACCATCCGGTTGTGCAACAGCAGCAGCAGATGCAGATGTCCGAGCCGGAGCCACAAACCCTCGACCTGAGCATCAAGAAGCCGCCGCGCGACGGTCACTCGCCGCACACGGGATCGTCGTCTGGCTCCGCGGAGCCGCGACATCATGTACCCCCGCCGCCGGGCATGACCAGCGCCATGAAGCACATCGTGCGCTCTGCACCCATCTACCGGGGCGACGCCTCGCTGGGGGCACCGCCGCCCGGCTCCTATTTGTACGCCCAGCAGCCGCCGGGAGTACCGCCGCCGCACAGCGTGCTCAAGGCCACTGGCGGGGTGGGTGTAGTGCCCGGCGTGGGCGTGGTGCCCGGCGTTGTGCCCGGCAGTTCGCTGTACGTGCAGCCGGTGCCCGTGCCCATCTCGATCTCTGGGCAGGGACAGCTGCCACCGCGGGCGGGTCAACCGCCGCCGGCACAACCGCCGCCCGGCAGCGGACGCGTCTCCAAGGGGGCGCCCCCGAAGCTGAGCCCCCAGCAGGCCCACCATCCGCTCCACCCCTCGCAGCAGCAGCAGCAACAGGCGGCCGCAGCAGCAGCGGCAGCGGCGACGGCCCAACAGCAGCATCTCCTCGTCAAGAGCGGCTCCATCACGCACGGCACCCCGTCGAACAGTGCCCAGCAACAGCAGCAGATCCACGTGCACGCCTCCTCCTCGCTGCTGAGCCCCAAGTACGAGGGCCTCGTGCAGCGTCAGACCACACCCGAGGGCGGGTCCGGTCCGCCGGGAGGTGGCGGCGGTGCCCCGCCGGGCAATGGCAAGCACGGCTCCATCACCCAGGGCACACCGCTGCACATGCCGCCGCACCACCTGGAGAGCAAGCGGGCCTTCGATTTCTACAAGTGCTCGCAACGCCTCAGCCCCGCACAGCAGCAGCTGCCGCCGCCGCCGCAACAGTCCTCGCCGCAGGCCCCGCCCCAGGGCTATGGCGTGGGCGTCGGCTCGCCCTATGCAAGGTCTCCGTTTGGAGGGGTCGAGCAGCCGCCGGTGCTGAGCACGCGCCAGATAGTGATGCACGACTACATAACGTCGCAGCAGATGCAGGGCCAGCAGCAGCAGCAACAGCAGCAGGCGCAGCAGCAGCAACAGCGCAACATCTCGCGCGGCAGCAGCGCCAGCGGCGGTGGAGGCGGCGGCGGGGGCTCGGACAAGGAGTCGCCCTCGCCGCGCAACAGTGTGGGCAGTGCCGGCGGCTTTGGTGGCTATGGCAGCGAAAAGGAACCGGGCGGTCCGCGCGGCAGGCCCGAATACTCGAGTCGCGCCTCCCCGGCCGACCATGCCAACAGGTAATGCATCTGCTAATCCCTCTATATACTTTGGTTCCTAATTGTTATCGGTTTTTGCAGCACACCCAGCCCCCATCGCACACCGCCGCCCCAGCGTCAGGGTGTGATCCAGCGCCACAACACCGGTTCGAAGCCGCCATCGCCGGCCGCTCCGCCGCCGATCAGGATGCACATTGTGGCACCCTTTCAGTATGCACCAGGTAAGCACTTGATCCGCAATCGGACTGAATCACACCTAATGGGCTCTGCTTTTTGCCCCTTTCAGCTGGCCACGATGCCCTGGCCTCGTTTGTGGATGTCGCCGTCCAGCAGCCGCAGCTGCCGGTGCCGTCGCAGTCCTCACAAGTCACCAGGGATGACAAGTCACCAGGCTCTGGTCCCGGGCAGGGACCCTCGCCCGGCGGACCACCGGGCGGGCCGCCGCCTCCGCACACCGTTGTGGGCGTGGCCCAGCCACCGCCGCCGCCGGCGTCGCACCATGAGATGCGATACCGCGATCTGGCCATGCAGCAGCACATAGTAATGCAACAGCAACTGCAGGCGGCGCAGCATCAGCAGTACCGCCAGCACCTGAACGCCGCCCACGTCGATCTGCAGCGCCGCATGGAGCTGGTGAAGCGCGATCAGCGTCAGCAGCAGCACAATCACGCCATGGAGCGGGACCGCGAGCTGCAGAGCCTGCAGAGCCAGGAGCGGATGCAGCGGGAGCGGGATCGCGAGCGGGAACGCGAACGTGAACGTGAACGCGAGCGTGAACGTGAGCGCGAAAGGGAGCGTGAACGTGAACGTGAGCGTGACCGTGAACGCGAACGGGAGCGGGAGCGTCGGGAGCAGGATCGCGAACGGCGTGTGGTGGCCGAGGAGCGGGAGCGGGACAGCAGGCGCTTGGAGCGCATGGAACGCATCTATGCCAGCGGCGGTGTGGTCACAGCCACAGGCGGCGCCGGTGCGGGTGGCCCGCCCCCGGGACATTACATACGCACTGCGGTGCCGGAGCAGGGACCGCCACGATCCATACCGGACCGCGAGAGAGAGTGAGTTTACATGTATTTCCATGTCTATGAGGGAATATTTAGCCATGTTACGGGCGGGCAATTGAGGGAATATTACCTTCTGTCATCTAAGGCCGAAGAGGGAGCTGGTTGCTTGATGATATGGGTAAAATTACATCTAAAAAACAAAGTTATATAACAAAAACAATCAAAAGACAATCCAGCTCTAGATGAAATAATATATTTTAATTATCAATAACATTTAAATATCGGGACCACAGGGTGCAGCTCCAGACGAACCAAATCTGCTCCCAATGCTTTCAATTTGATAGAGATCGCTGTGTAGGCTTAAAGAAAACGACCGCGTATTTCCAGATCTATTGCCATCTGAACGAGGTTTTAATTCACAATTCAAGAGGACCAAGTACACCCTAGTTTCCCTGTTAGGAAAAACCAGGTTTCCATCCCCTAAATTAGCAATTCAGACCCAAACAGTGACGTCACCACTGCCATACTTGACTGCAACCTAGGCGATCACGTCACTGTTCGTATATGACGGGACGGGACTAGTTTTCGATTCCAATGAGACACCGACTTCAGTTGCAGCAAAAATAGATGAATGTTTTTCGTTTATATTAATATATTTCCCTGAAACTCGAATTGTATCGATTGGAATCGATTGGAAAACATTTCACCAATATTGTATAAGAAATTAGGTTTAGGACCGCAAGAAAGGAGGTCAATATATAATTTTCATTCATGAATTTCCTTATAGCATTTCCGATTAAAGTTCGCTAAATCATTAATGTAATTCTACGCATATAATGAGTCCCGATCGATTTGAAAATTACTTTTCCATTTGAATTTGTATCAAGTTGTAGTTATCGTTATGAAAGTTGTAAATCATCTAAACTAATTGCCCTCTCCCGCACCCACAGCTACTATCGAGCCGCACACGGCGGCCCTCCGGCGGAGGACGCGCCCGGACAGCTGAGCGCCCAGAGCCTCATCGATGCGATCATCAAGCACGAGATCAACAAGACCAACGACGTGATCGGGGCGACGGCCCGCTCCGACTTCCCTCGCCCCGCGGCGGCATTCGCCGGCCACGGCCCGCCCCCGCCACCGCCGCGCTCGTCGGCGGGACCACCGGGCGGCGGAGTGCCGGGCGGGGCGGGCACCCGATCCTCGCCTGCCAACGTGATGCACTCCCTGTACATTCGGGACCATCGGCAGGCGCACGAATCGGGCGCCGTTTCGCTACTGACGGCGGAGAACAACGGCAAGCCGAGCTCCTCGAATTCCCCGAATGTCATCAACATTGACCTGGACCAGGAGCGCATCTCGGCGGCAGCCGCCGCTGCAGCAGCAGCCGTGGCCCAGCAGCAACAGCAGCAGCAGGGTCCGCCGCCGCAATCGTCGGGCGGAGGTCCGCCACCGGGCAGCCAGTCGCGGTCCGTGCACGGCCATGTGAGGACACCCACCTCGCAGGCATCCTCGCAAGCGGGCGCAGGTCCCGGAGGCGTCAGCGGCGGCCCAGGAGCAGCACCTAGCCCCCAACAGATCCACACGAAGAGCATCACCTTCGGGGAGCTGACGGACTCAATCATCACTAACGACTACGGCGCCAGCCCGCACCTGCGGCCCACGCCGCCGTTCATGACCTATCTGCAGGAGTCGCAACAGATCCTGACCCCGGACCGTTGGAAGCAGAACCGTCGCATGCAGCACAAGGCCGAGGAGGCCAAGCAGCAGCAGCAGCAGCACGCGGGCAATCCCTCCCAGGGCGGGGCAGGAGCCGGCGGCGGATCGTCGGGCGGGCGAGCCAACACGCCCGGCGAGGATGGACGCAACATCATACGCATGCCGCAGGCCGTCAGCCCGCGCAAGTACGCGCACGAGCTGATGCTTCACCAGGTGATGGGAGCTGGGGCGGAGCCGGGCCACTATTTCCTGCCCGCACCGCCGGTCGGCCGTGTGGGTGTGCCCATGCCGCCGGATCAGCAGCGCGGCTCCTCCTCCGGAGCCGGTGGACCATCCGCTGGCGGCGGACCCGCGGGCGGTGGTGCACCGGGTGCTGGTGGCGGATCCGGCGGCGGAGCCCCGAGCTCCGGGGGCGCCGGCGGCGGCGGGGCAACCACCATCGATAACTACGTGAAGAACCGCATTGCCGAGGTGATGCGTGACGATATATGTTACGCCAAGAACCGCATTGTCGAGGTGCGCTCGGAAGACGAGGTGGCTGCCGACATGGTGGCTGCCGCCGCCGTCGCCCATCACTCGCATGCCTCGGCAGTGCACGCCGCCCAATTAGCGCACGTCCACGCCGCCCATGCCGCCGCCCTGGAGCAGCAGCATCGCAACAAGGAGCAGCAGCAACAGCAACAGGCGCCTCCGGAGATCAGCGTGGTGTCGCGGAAGACGCCCAACCAGTACGAGGTGGTGGATGCCAGCGGCGGCCGCCGTTCGGCCGGCAGTGTCGGCAGTGGCGGGCCCCGCTCGGGGGCCGCCTC
>JAJJHQ010004865.1:0-28844 GCA_021223825.1 Drosophila ironensis
TGTTAGCCGATTTTTAAAAACAACTTGTGTCAAATTAATATCTTACAATTTTGATTTTTTCTATCCATTCTATCCATTAAAGTGTCAAAAGTCTAGGCGTTCATAGGGTGAGAGGCACGGACGGGCGGACGGAAAGACAGATGGACTCGACTAGATGGACTCGTCGTTCTCCCTAATACTTACATTATTTTTAGGAACCGGATAAGGGGAAGCAACATACGTTGAAATAAATGTATTATTTCAACACCTTTAGTGTCAATTAATTGTAATTAATCTTTAGCCTAAAGCAACATTGCTGGAAGTGTATGGTGGAAACACAGAATCCCCTCCAGAAACTTAGTGGGAACCCTGCGCATTTTTTTCGATTACCTATCAAACATTTCTCCCATCTGTAGGTGGAGCCGTCACTTTTGCAAAATCACGCGTCAAATCGGACATATAGGAAGCAAACTCCTGAAGCTCTGGTAAAATCAACCCGAAGATAGAGGAATATACTCGAACGGTAGTATATATATATCTTTGTTTCTGTATTATGTAAGAACTTTTACTCTTCTAGGTCTGACCAAGTTAAAAATGGAAGATAAAAAGAGTGGCAAGGGCGACTGTCCAAGGAAGCCGGACGACTCTAGCCCACCCATTCCTTCCGAGATGAAGCTGGACGACTACTGCATGATCTGCAAGGAACTCAAGGCCAAGGCCAATATGTTGTTCCATCGCTCCGGTCGCGCCTTTTGCGGCGAATGCATTGAAAAACGCAGTTTGGACACTTCGAAGAGGAGGCCGAGGACGACGATCTGTGGTACCAATAAATAGAGGAATACCTGCAGTTCGATTGAGATTTTGTTGCCAAAATAAAAGCGCTCGCTGAGACAGCATCAAATTAAATTTTGAAGCAGTAAGAGAAAATTGAAATTGGGGCAGGGAAATGGGCGGAAAGGAGGGTCCGGCTAGATTTGATTTTTATCGCCAAGTATATTTGAATTTTATTGCGTACGAAATGCGCCGATAGAATCGCTGCGCCATAAAAGCGACTGGAGCCAGGAGACCGTTTTGCGAATCCTTTGCCAAACTCCTGCCAATCCAATCCAATCCAATCCAATCCGATGCGATCCGTAAAACCACCTCTAAAAAACAGGGGAAAAAATCTGGCAGGATAACGAGAGTGGCGGGAACGGGGTGGTGTCCATTTCTTGGCCACGTTGGCGTCATTTTCCACGCAATAAAATAAACATTCAAAACGAAATCAACTTAAACGCCTCACGCTGACCCGAGGCTGCCCGGCCGGCACGGCCTTAACCCCTCGCACAGCCCCTTGACCCCCGCCCCGGGCTTAGCCCCTTGGGTCCAACTCTTTGACCATTCCTCAATGTGGCACATTTAATTTTATGCTTATTTTTATGTCAACCTACTTGGCAGATACCCTCCCTGGCTGACAGGGTATATGTGCTTGCCAAAACAAGAAGAAATAAATGGGAAAAATGTATAGAAAACATATTTAAAATTCAAATTTCAATTACAAAATTGCAAAAATCAAAAGCTGAAAGTACCCAAGTATTTGTGGATTGCTATAATATTTGGTAATAACTTTTAACCATCTTTTGTACAAGGATTTTTTGAAAGGTTATTATACAAAATTGCAAAAATCAAAAGCTGTAGGATTATTTATGTGTTGTGTGTTATATAATTTATGTGTTATATAAATTGTTTGAAAGGGTATTTCCAAGTCACTTGCCACAGTTGCGACATTTTATTATTTTCGCTTACTGCTCACTGTGTGTGATTTTGTGTGCTGCTGCTTTTTCCATGTGGAAAACTTTCAATGGCCAGTGGCCGCAAATCCCCCGATTCAGCTGCTGATTCCGATTCCTGGGCCTCCGACTCCCATGTCCACGGCAATTCCTCGGGACTAATAGTTTGGGTAAACAAGAGGCGAAAGGGTTGATTTAATAAGCTCCGAAACGATTCGATTTCTATTATCTACTCAGTGGGGCCGGGGACCCAAATCAAATGCGTATTTATCGGGGAATTAATGGGGCTGCCCGGTGGACAGGGAACACCCACGAGCTGGGACCAGACCGACGCTGAATGGCCCAAAAGTGCCCTGGCCACAATGGGTTTGGGTTTGGGTTTGGGTTTTGGTCAGGGCTCGGGGTTGGGGTTGGGGGTTGGGCTGGGGGTTTCCCTTTGCGCTGCTGCTATTACTTATTTATTTTTTGATGGAACAGAAGCCGTAAACAATCGTAAAACGTCTCGAGCTGGACCAGAACAGACAATATACGGCATAGATAAATACATATATAGATGTGGCGTATAGTAGAGTGAACAGGAAGAGGAAACGACAATGGAAGGGCTCTCCGTGTGCGGTGACATCATCGGGCGAACGCCAAACAACAATTACCCGGGGCTGTTACCATTTTCTTGGCCCTTTTGATTGCTTCATTTCGGCCAAAGCGACCGGGGACTGGGAACCGAGTACCGGGGACCGGAGGAACAAATCCCGAAAACAGTGGCCCGGAGCTCTCGTGGCGCGAATGAGTTATGGCCACCTCAGATTTTGTATTCCACACTTTCAATGCTTCAATGGGATCAACAGTGCTCGAGATGGAGAGCGGGTTCGGGATCGGGATCGGGATAGGGATCCTTGTGCGTTTTGGCTTGATTTATACTGCGGATGCGTCTGCCAGCCCGAGGACAGTTGGCCTCATAAATGTCCGGGAAATGTACTTTTGCCAGCTGCAAATTGAAATTGGAGGCCCAATTGTGGGGGGTCCCCTTTCTGGTTGCAGTATCTTACTCGATTATAAACCAAGGCAGTCGCATTTAGCAATGGTATTTAACCCTGCAGATGGCCTCCCAAATCAAACCATAAAGCTGCCTTGGCTTCTCGTGCACCCTTTCGCTTGTCATTAGACATGCCGAATTTATGATTCCCGGTTGTGATTTCTCTGCCATTATTGCCTTTTTTCTGCTCTTTTTTGCACCACCCACCACGCCCCCTGGGCTTTGTTTTTTGCCAGTTCGGGCAACTCTTTCGGCGCTGCCACTGATGTCGCGCACAAACCCATAAATTGTATAAATTGTTGGGCTATTATTTCTCGTGGCTGTCAACGCAATATTGCAGGCAAATTGTCCTGGACACTGACGACAACATGCTGGGGGGTTTCCGAAGGACCTTCTCGGGGCGACGTCCCGCCCGCTTCCCGAAAATATTTTCCACAAATTTTACGAGCCCGAACAAAGGGGTTCGGGGCAAACAGAATCCAAATCAGAGATTATGCTAAATTTTATTAAGACACGAGAAAAAGGAAAGTGGTGAAAAATTGTGGGCTAAATTTGTACATTAATATATATTAAATTAACCAGCAAAATCTAGAGAATATATGTTACTATGCCTGGCCAAAAATTAGATGTATTTTTTGAATGGTTGTTTGGACCTTTAAACTTTTTAAAGGGTTTCAGTGCAAACAAAGTCTACTTCAGAGATTATGTTAAATTTTATTAAGACATAGGAAAAAGAAAGTGGTAAAAATGGCTTAGATAAATTGTTACATTAATGTACTTATAAGCTTATTATATTACCAAGCAAAATTTGGGGAATACAACTATTAGTCATGCCAAAAGTTAGATGTATTTGTTGAATGGTTGGTTAAACCTTTAATACTTTTTTAAGGGCATCGAGCTAAACAGAATCTTAATCAGAGATAATGCTAAATTCTATAAAGAAACAATAAATTCAAATGCGGTACAAATTGCCCTAGATAAAAAATTATTAAGTTACTAGGAAAAAGTTAGGGAGTACTCCTTGTCATAAAACAGTTGTATTTTTTAAGTGTTTGTGTAATTCTTTTAATTAACTTTCTCCGCCGTTTCCCAAAGACATTTCTACATAATGTTTAGGAATCGCACACGGAGAGATTTTCATACAATTGAATCAGAATCTAAAGCAGTGTTTTTAAGATTTTAGGCACGATAAATGTTTAAGAATCTAATGTTCAATAGTTGTAATACCAACTTTGGGTGATGGCTACCACTCTCAGATGCTGCGGTACTTATTGCCAAGACCCCTGAATATTTTTTATCACAATATAGAACACTCGGGCACAAACAGTGTACCCATTTTCGGGTTATGCTTTTTATTGTTTGCCCGTTTTCCTTGCAGACATTGCAACATTCTGCGCCTCCAGCTGCAGCTTGCGATTTTATGCCCACCCCGTGCGGATTTTATGGTCGCATTTTTGCCGCATTTTCACCCATTTTCATCCATTTTCCGCAATTGACTTTCCAGCCTTGACTTACGCCAAATGACATAATTAACGTTGCCCGAAAGGGGCGTGGCAGGTAGCCGTCGTCGGGGTTTTAATGCGTTTTTAGGGTTAGTGGCTAGGGGTTACGTGCGGCCCGTAAGGTCTCATAAAAAAGATGCAATTTCGCGCGAATTGTAACCCCAGCAAATCCTTTTTTTGCGCCGTTTTTTCCAGCGAAAATCCTGTCCCTTTCCCGCCACGATTTTCCCCCTTTTATGGATAATGTGTTTATGCCCGGCGAAAATCGTTTAGAAAGTCAATTGCTTTATGGGCTGCCAAGCAGCTGACCGGGCAGGCCTTGATTTCAAATTCATTTAACGTGAATTTTGTGTGGGCCGGAACATGTCAGTCTCCACTGGCATGTTGAAGCTCCAGGAACACAAATAATTTCAAACTTTTGGTCCCTCCCAACAAAATTCCATCAAAATTTTACACTTTGCAATACAAAAAATTAAACCAAAAAGCTGAGGAAAATGGGTTTGTTAGACAAGGTTATCGCTTGTGGCCTACACCATCCCCGCAACATGAGCTGTTGTGTTTTCAAGAAAGCCTGCTGCCGGGCCATACCCTACACCTTGAATCCCCCGCACACGTCCATCGTTTTCGGTGGCCAGAGGTGGCTGCTGCAACTCCTGCCCGCCCCCCTCACCGTGGCCTCGCATAGGTCCTGTCTGAGCTCGCTGGCCCTGCTCGGCCGCCTGCTCCAAGGCCGCATGTCCCTCCTGGGCGGTCGGCCTGTTCCGCCGCACTTCCTGCAGCTGATGACCGGCGATCAATCGGTGAGCTTCGGCAGCGAGGAGGTCGACGACTTCCGCCGCAGGCTGGACAACCAGCTCAAGGAGCTGCGCAACACCCTGCGCAGCAGGCAGCAGATTGACGAGGTCCAGCGGCAGGAGACGGAGAGGGGCGAAATAAGCGAGGTGGCCGACGCCGAGGAGGACTCGCCGTATGCCGTCGCCCAGGACTTCACCAGCGAGAAGGCCACCGAGGAGGAGCTGGAGAAGATGCGGAGCACTCGAATGAGCCAGCGCGGCAGCCGCGAATGGGACGCAGGCGAGGCACCAGCGAGACGGTGGGAAACCACCAGCGAGATGGAGACCGAGGACGAGGCCGAGGACTCCATCAGGGCGGAGGCCGATGTGGAGGATGAGATGATCGACCCGCATCAGTCGCTACGCGAGGAGGACATCGAGGGCGTGTACTGGACGGGCGAGGGGAAGAAAGTGTTGAAAATCCATCCGGTGGAAAGGACGGGAGGTGCCTCGGGATATATTTCTGGTGACGGCAAGGAGATCCCCAACTTTGTGGACCCCGAAAAAACCGAGCCCCAAGCGAAGGACATGCGCAGACAGGAGTGGGATGACGAGTAACCCGAAAAAAGCGGCATGTGATCCCTCGCCCAACGCTACCTTCTCGCATGCACAGCATTCGATTAATAATCAAAATTAGAATAAAGAGACCAACGATGTCCATCGAAAAGTTTCACTCCAATCCCATGCACTGCAACCCCATCAATATATCCCTAGACTCGGACCTCAGTGCCCTCCGAAAACCCGGGTATTTGGCAGCCTCTGATATCCCTAGCCCTTCGAAATCTGCGGGATTCGAGGCCGAAAGGAAGACAAAGGGCTAGGGACAAACGCCGGCCGCTTTTCTTGGTACCCAAGAATTTATGGTGAGGTTTTGCGGGTTGCATTCAGTTGAGTCACTCGGAGAGGTACCTGGCAGCGTTTAGCAAACTTTATGCAATGCCCACACCTACAAGATGTCCTTACGGAGTCAAGGAGTCAATATCTGTGCTAAATTAGCAGATATAAAGACAAAGAGTCAAGGACAAACTACCTGTTTCGGTTGGAAACACGCCTGCCACACGCTCACCACTCACCACTCTTCCCTTTTTTCTGGTTTGCGGCCCTTCGGAAAATCCTTTTTTATTTTTCGAAAAAAATCCTTTTTCCCCGAAACGGCCAGCTAACGGATTTTTAGTCATCCGATTTTTATTAGATTCGAGGCAAATAGTTCAATAAAATCCGCGGGGGGAGTGGACGGACGCCTTTGATGGTGCAATTTGCGAGCCAAACAAGCCAAAAACAAACAGTGTTCCGATCATTCTGCATCGGCACTTGTATCTGTATCTGCACCTGCGATGATAAACGATGCTGCGCCAATCTGGCTGACCCGAAAAAGGTCGGAAATTAAATTTGTTTGGAAATTTGCCATTTCACCCAGAGCGGCTTGCTAGGGTTATTTTTTTTATTTTTTGTTACTGTTGTGATTCACGCCCCCAAAAAGAATAAATTATTTGGGATTAGAGCTGTGGGAAAAAATAACAAGAGATGAGTCTTGGGAAAAATGCAATTAATTGTTGCGAAATCTTGGAATCAGAGCCTGGAAACTGCATGAAACTTGTATTTATAAATGTTGGAAAGAATAAAATTGTTTATAAACAAGTTAGAACGATTATAGTGTAGTATCTCGCCTATAAATTCCCGGTTTTTGGATAAGCATTATGGATGAGAGGTGGCATGTTTCAATGGAGAAGCTTGTGGGCGCAACACATTTTTGGCGCTTGTTCGGGCGTAAGAAAGCGTAACCGACCGATTTTTATACCATGTACCTTAAGGTACAAATGGTATATTAACTTTGTGCAAATGTATGTAACAGGCAGAAGGAGACATCTCCGACCCCATAAAGTATATATATTCTTGATCAGCGTCAACAGCCGAGTCGATATAGCCATGTCCGTCCGTCCGTCTGTCCGTCCGTCCGTCCGTCCGTCCGTCTGTCTGTATGTATGAACACCTCGTTCTCGGAGATGGTAAGAGATAGAGGTCTAGTTCTTTTTGCTTTCGATATCTTCGAAATGGTAAAAGCTAGAGGCATAATTTTCAGTCTAATAGGTCCACTGATCGTCAAACACGTACGTGCAAAATTACGTACGGATCGGACAATAAATATAGAAGATATGGCCAATTAAAGTTTTACCCACCCCTTCCCTAGGCAACGGCATGCCGCACACAAACGAAAATTTTGTGAATCATTTGAAAAAAAATAAAATAAAATCAAAGAAATGGTTCATAAAGAAAAGAGGTACATGGTATCTCGTTGTCGAGAAATCTCGACTACAGCGTTTCTACTTGTTTCAACACAGATAGATATTGCTTCCATCGATGTACCATCCGAATTTAGTGTTCCTAGAGCTAAAATTGTGGACGCCATAGAGTTCTGTGGTTTGAGGTGGTACCGGTACATTTATGAAGCTGTTCGGGCAACAATCTTTCCCCTTCCAGGGACCTGTAACTGATATCTTTATGAGTTTATTAGTAAAACCGCCAGCAGCCGCCGTCTAGAATACCAATCGGCTGCAACAAGTTAATTGAGCAGCTCGAAAAACAGGTTGCGGGCCCCGAAATGGTTTTAAATGGAACGAGGAACAAAACGGGGATCAACCCCAAATCCCCGGCTGCCGTCAACTAATTGACTTATTGATGGCCTCATTAACCGAACTCAACCTGCCAGAGTCAGAGTCCTGCTCTGGAAACACAAAAAGCAAAACCGAGAAAAACTTTTCATAAAATAAAATAGCCAAAAAAAAGGGAAACGCTAAAGGATGAATAGAAGGGCCAAACAGAAAAGCGGGGGCACATTAATCAATTCGAATCGAACAATGAGCGATTCAGACGAACTCGAAATGTTTTCCGTAAACAATGAGCCTCTGAGGTCGTCAATGAAAGTGAACAGGTTGGGAATGGAATCGAAAAAAATAAAACTGGGAATCGAGAAGCCGGGCCGGAGAATCGAAGCCGAGACTGCGGCGCAGAAGAACCGAGAATTCGGTCAGGAACAATGAAGAGGAAATGGTCAGGATCACGGGGTGTGTGTTGTTTGTTGGCTCAATCAATGCCAGCCAAACAAGTGTTATGAATGATTTGATGTTTTCATTTGTCCTCCCCCCTGAGTCACTTTATTTTCAGGTTTTCTCTGCATTTTTTTTCGGGAATCGTAACCCCAACAAACCGCACAAAGCACCTCTGGGGCGAGAGTGAAAAAAATCCCCGATAATAGTTTCAATTTCACTTTTTTATTTCGTCGGGCCAGACAAACTGGCACCGCGATAGGTGTCGATGATTTATGAAAGGGATCCCTGGTCGGTCCCGGTCGGTCCATCTGGTTTCTTGGACCACGGATTTGTGTTGGCAGGGAGACGATGAAAAATGTTTCAATAAAATGTCGCAGGCTCTGCGGCTCAATGGGAGGTCTCAAAGTTTTGACCAAAATAAAAAACCTGTTACGAAAAGCAGGGTTTGGGTCGAGGATTTGACAAATCCACGGTCAATTTGGAGCCAACAAATAATCTTCAGTCTTGTAACTCTTTTACCAAGCGCTGTATGAATTCTATCGATTAATACTTATAAAGGGGTTCCATCAAAATGTCAATCAATTGTAAAACAACAAGTAAGAACGATTATAGTCGAGTGTCTCGATTATAAACACCCGAATAAACATTGCGGAAAAGAAGGGCGCCAGTACGGAGTCGGGAGTGGGCGTAATTGGCTGATTTGCGCTACATAGATAGATATTGGATCCACCAATGTACTGTCGGAATATAGTGCCTCTAGAGTTAAATTTGTGGGCGCCACAGAATTTCGCAGTTTGCGGGGTTATGGGGAGAGGTAGACAAATTTTAAGCAAACTTGTGCTAAACTGGTATCACAAAATTCTAGAAATGCCATTAGTTTTTCTCTATCTATTATAGTCTCAAGAATCTAGGCGTTCCTACGGATAAACGGACATACATTCGTGTGAATTAAAGTATACAAAACTAGTAATTAGTTGTATTTTGCTGCTTTGTAACATGCGATACCTAACATATAACGTAATGGATCCACTTGTTAGGATAATCAAAAATAAATTGAAGCAATTCAGAGCATCGCCCCTTGCTCTCAATCGACTGCTTGACCTTTTGATCTTTTTGGCATGACCCCGTAATTATGACTTTTGATTGAGGCAGCTCTCCTCGGCTTTTTTGGGCAATTAAAATTTCACGCCATGGCAACCGAAAACACATGAAAAGATACAAAAGTATCCTTCGAGGTTGTGAGGGCGTCAGGTGGCCCAATTGCCAAAAGGACGAGGCCGTGGCTCTCCGGTGCCGGTGGTGGTGGTGGTGGTGTTGGCTTCCATTCCCTTCCCTTCCCTTCCCTTCCGTCTCCCGCTCCCCCGCTGCCCACAATTTTCATTCACATTTTCCGAGGCGTCAAGATGCCCCAGCGAACTGCACTTGTTTGACGCGAAATTCGCGATGCCCGGGTTATAAATGATACCTCGGCGGCTATTTTCACCCCTCGTTTTCGGTTTGGTGATAACGTGAAATAATTGCGTGACAACCATGTTGCGATAATTTTCAATTAAACTGCGTTTTCCTCTCCTTTCTTTTTTGTCACCGCCAGGAATCGGCCGAGGGAGCAGCGTGAAATTTCATATTAAAATCAACTGATTTTCTGCTTTCATTTATTCATGCTACTGTGTGTTTCTTGTTTCGGTGGCCGTTGTTCTCAATTCTCAATTTTTTGTTGCCCCTACACTGAGACAAAATGCGAAAACACAATCAAATTATTCAGCAAATTGCAGGCACCGTGGTGCTGGCAAACAACTTTTTTGCAGACCTTCAAAAGCTTCAAGGATATTAGTTTCCAAAGATTTTTACTTATGAGTCGGCTAACGCACATGACCTCTTCCTGAAATATTGTTGTTCTCAGAATATTGTTTTTATTATATCCTTGAACTAAGCTAATAGAATATGATTAGCACTATCCTTATCTTATATGTATTTATTTGTAAGCTGTTTCAAAATAAATTCAGCAGGATTCAACTATGAATCCTATTCCTAAGCTAATATAATACCTACAGAAAATATATGGTTTCTTTTGGGTACCTAAGCTGATACAATAAAATTATGACTTTGTTTTTTTATCTGATATTTATTTATAAACTGTTGTAAAATATTGTGTAGTTTTTTCATTAAAATACTCTTGAATTCTTTGGGTACCATTATGAATTCTTTGGGTACAATTTATTGAATATAAACATCTTTGAACATTGAACGTTTTATGGTAATTTGGTAATTTCCCACACAAAAATCCATGGTATGCTCCCCCCCTATTTGTGAAACACCTTTTTTGCACACCTTTGGCCCACTGTGCTGGGCCAACGACCAAGGACGAGCAGACGGGGCAAGAGTGTCACACTTGTGCGTCATTAACGCCGTCGGGTCACAGCTGGTGGATGGGTGGTTGGGTGGATGGTTGCGTTGGGCTTGGATTTTTGGGTGTTTTGGTTGCCGGCTGGGGTGGTGGGAGGCTGGTGGGTGGGTTGGCCTGACGGTCGGCCTGGGGGGCGGTTGGATCGCCGGGTGGTTTCCTGCGCTATCTGCCCGGGATGTTCTAGCCCTTGATTTTATTTTATTCGCTCTTCCTCTTCGGGCCTTCTGGTCCGGCCGGGCGGGGTGGTTGCCACCGCTGCACCACTGTACCACTGTGGTTGCCAACGACATTGCCAACCATTTTTCTGCGGCCGAAAGACAGCAGCGGCAACGGCAGCGGCAGCGGCAACAACAAGTGCGTGGCCCGTTGTTAATTTGATTTGCGCGCTTTGCAATTTAACAATAATATTGTCATCAGGTTTCGCTGGTTTTTTTGGTGGTGCGCGCATAAAGCAGCCAACAAAAAAGGGGGCAGCGGCAGCTCGACGGGGGCGTAACCAATGCCCATTTAATTATATAGACAGCCGCGGAGTCCACACTGCGCAGTTTCCTCGATGGCCTCCCAAAAAGAATGGCTACCATCTTGTTTGGCCCGGCTCATTGGGAACCCAAAGGCGGGGAAAAATCTTTTATTTCGATGCCATCTTTGAGCTTGTGGTAATATACGAAACTACTACAATTTACGCCTGTTTTTTGGTCAATTTAAAATTGGTTAATTGCTGTTTTTAATACATCCTTAATAGATTTCTCTATAAGTTTTACAAGAAAAATAGCTTACAGAGCAGGCGGATGATTAAATTTGTCTCTACAATATTTTGCAATATTTTAAGACTTCTTTGAAGTTGAAAGAAATACCATTTTCTTGGGGTGAGCTAAAGAAAAATCGGTTGGATTGCAAAACCCTACCTTTGGAAGACACATTTATTTCGGCTATAAATGAATAGAAACAAAACCTTGATTATCCTGTTTCTTAAAAATATAAGATGTAAACATATTAATTTTCGGGGTTTCTTGCATTTAATCACCTGATAATTTCCCTACTTCCCATTTCTAGCGATTGGGTTAAGTTTAAAGTCAAGTTTCTTTCTTTGCGGAGTCCCTGAAAAATAGCAAATCTCTTGCGATTTTTGGTCAGAATTTCTATAAGCTCACTTTAATGTTTCCACGCTCGGGGGGAGACCCAAGACACCGCCGCACCACAACAACCGCACCGTCCACCCAAAATTCAAAGGCTGGGCGCCCAGTGCAGCCAAACGCAACCCCAATCGCAACCTCAACCCAAATCCACCCACCCAGCCCAGCCCAGCCGTCCAATATAATTCAAGCCACACATGTGGATGGATGGGTTATTGGGTTAATCAGCACGCACGGGATTTGCAAGAGGATTTCCAAGGAGCTTTCGTTGCCGATTGCAGCTCCGAATCCGAAAAGAGGACATGATTTTGAACTTAAGGGCCCAAACACTTTTCGTGCGAATCGCGTCATATGGATAAATGAGTCCTGTTTTACTTTTTTTCCACCAACAAGGAACAAGGAATCCCTGTGTGGGGCAACAAGTTTTGCGTGGACACGTGTTCACGGGGAAGTGCAGAAGGAGTAAGGACTTAAGCCAGGACACGAGTCAGAGCAGGACTCACATAAATACACTATATACTAATATTGCGCGGCGAACCACCCCCGATTCCGATTCCGATTCCTGAAGTAGTTTCTACGTGCCTGGCCATTGTTTGATGTGGATTTTAATTGAACTCAAGTTGATGGAATGGCATCTGATGCGACGGCTTAACAACGGCGACGACAACCGCAAATATTAAAAAATAAAGCCCAAGCAGGGCCACAACAGCCCAAAAAACGGATCTGAATAAAAAGCCAAGGGCCCAAAACATCAACACAAAGGACAGCGGTGGGTGCATGGACAGCAGAGGGTGCAACTTTAGGTCCTCCATTGAAATTAAACGACATGACAATCACAATCTCTACGAAATTTCTTTGATTTTACATTCATTTATCGTTACCAGATGAGTACAACTAATGAACTAATTTAATAATTGTTTCTAGAAATGATAATTTGACACTTTAATGCGCTTGTTGCAACTTTAAGAACGTAAAACACTGGGGGAGGTATTCTCTATTTTTGCTTGCCCAAGGTATATGATATTTTCTCAATTTTCCTAGCCTAACCTGGAGCTGTAGCTCTGCTATTCTTTTCAGTTGTTGACCTAAAACCCTGCCCACCACTGTGGGTACTTGCACAACAAAAAGCACACGTTTGAACTCATTAAAAACGCTGAAGAGCGGAAAAGTTGAAAACGCGGGGAACGGGGGCCGGGGCCGGGGGTGACCCCGGACCGGAATCTGATGCCAAAACGCATATGTCACTCAAATGAGGCGTACCGGGGTGGTTAGGGTGGACCCGGCCCTGCGCCTTGTTACTCACTTGTCAGAGTTCAGAGTCCATTGTTAATGACAGGATCCTCGCGAGCACACAGCCCGAGCACACAAAAAATGGCAATAGCAATAGCATAGCAATAGCGTTTTAATTTGAATTTCACTTCGAGTTTGATAAATGATTGACTGCACTTCACGGCAGCAACCCCGGCACAATCTACCTCAAGTCCTGACTCTAATTTTCCTTCGCTTCCTGCTCTCCTGTCGCGGTTTTTGTAATTTTACAACATTACAGCAAAGGAAAATGCGAAAAATTGACCACAGAAATTTATGATTGTCTGGCATAAATTGCATTTTTTCCACACATCCGAGGAGGTCTAAGAGCATTATGCAGGACAATGCGCTTAATCTGCAGGTCGTCGGGATCCTCGCCTCACACATTCTGCTCCTAAGCGGATCAATTTGTGGACGGACTCCAAGCCCGGGAAAGCGGTTTCATTTTCTATTTTTTCTATTTTTCCTATATATTTTTTTGTTGGTCAGGAGTCAGGGCAACGTGGACAGGAATGCTAGAGAATGCTGAAGAATGCGGGGAATGCCTTGTAAGCCAATTAATGCGCCAACTTATTAGTTTCTGTGCCGGCCCACGGCAGAGGACGAAGGGGCTGCTGGGCCAATCAACCCCGGGAAAAAGTGGTGCAGCTGCCTCCTCTTGAAAGTCCGCCCCCGCTCCAGGACCTTTGATTCCGCTTCCTGATTCGGACTTCATGCCATTCCGCGTGGCTTGCAATGTAGCACCACCCATGATATCCCGGCCAGGAGCGAGCCACCCACGACCCAGGACCTCATAATTGGAATACGCAAAAAGGGCGAAAGCCGAACAGAACCAGCAAGTTGCAAACCATTGTGGCCACCCCGAACAACCAAAAAATAAAGGGAATCAGGATATATATGCGAGTATACAAATATATGTGCAGGAGAGTGGATGAGGCATCGGGGGGGAGCATTTGTTCGCTTTCTCAGGATGCAGGAGCTCTTGTGTGGGCCCACACAAGAGGACATCGAGTGCAATTAATGTTAATGTAGAGATATTTATGATGCAACCCCCTTCGGGTGTGCGCTTCTATTTTGCGTTCCTCGTTTCTTTTAACATTTTTTTGTAGCTTGATTGTCAGAGAGACACCCTTTGGATGTTTGGATGCAGAGAGAAAAACAAGGGGTGCCAACGAAGGTACTGCAGGAGATCTAGAAACTCTAAAGCCCCAATAGAATAACAGTCTATTTTAAATGCAACTACAGGTGTAATATGGGATACACAAGATAAATTCCGAATAGTCTTAAGTACGGCTTAACCGATTTTATTACTAAGGGGTTAATATAAAGACAAATACAATGTCTTTGATTATTTTAAAAATTATATTCAATTTTAGATGCAACTACAGGTGTATTAAGAGATATTACGTTCAATAGAGATATTTGGAATAGTCTTAAGATCGTTTAAACAAATTTTATTGTTTTTCACAATATATAAAGTCCCTAAAAACCTTCAATAACTAATTTGATAACCTTTTTCTTAAATATCACGGATTTCAATGTTATTCTTAGTCGATGGCCTTAGTAGCTAGCACTCTTTTCTTTTAGTTATTATAATATTTGCAATATATTAATAATAATGTTAAGTCAAGAGAACCAATACTGCTATTACTTGTTGCCCTTAAAAACCATTTATATTTCTCGCAGTGCACATGCAAATACCACCCCCTGAACGCAAAACGACGGAGTTCAATTTCTGTCAAATAGTTTCGTATTGTTCGTGGATTTGTCAAATCAAAAACTTATGTTACAGCCGGATTAAAATTATACATGTCACTGGGCTCGAGGGCTCGGCAGCAGCTGAGGTCCTTCGTCCTTCGTCCTCCGTCCTGTGTGTGATCCTGTACGTGGCTCGGCTGCCCCCGGTTCGCTGTTTTATTTGTTATTTGTTGTGCCCGATTTAACGCTTCGCCGCGCAAAAGTAAAACTTTCAAATGAACAGCTAAATGCGCACTAATAGGGGTTCAGATTTCAGGACGCCTTCCACTCCTCGGCCTCGGCCTCGGCGTTTCGGTTTTTCGGTTGCTGTTTAGTGATTACTCCTTTCGGGATTGATTGTGACATTAAGTAGGATTTATTTATTTATTTACTCCTTTCAATCTTTTCAGTTTTTTTGCCGGCCAGAGATGCAAATTATGCCCGCACATCGAATTGCTTTTTCTGGGGGGTTGTGTGTTTTTTTTTTATTTTCGGTTTGTTTGCCGCAGATCTTAGAGCTTTTTGTTTGCTATTTGATTTTGTGCATTTCACGCCTCGGCCTGTATTTTGTACGCCTCTTTTTTTAATTTTAAGGTTTTGGGCAAACAAAAGGAACAACACAGATTTGAATGAAAATGTTGCACGTTGCGCTTCCATTTTCCGCGGGCTTAGCGGAAAATCGCCAAGCGACAGAAGCGCAAGCGAACAATTCACAGATTGCTGGGACATTCAAAATGTCCTTCCTTCCTTCCTTCCTGACAGCTTTATGTTTTGAATTTGTAATGAAGCAATCTATGCATTCCATATGCCCTGGGGCCGACCCATCAAATGGAATGGTCTGGTCAGTAGTCCCGTGCAAAGTCCCAGAAATAAGTGAACAAAACCGATTCGCATTCGCATTCGCATTCGCAACTATGTCCGGTTTTAGTTTTTACCGGAAAGCTTTCGTTTGGTCTATGCGTTCGCTTAGATGCCCTGCAATTGCAGAACTTTAGAGATACAAAAAAGTATGGGGAGGAGGAACTTCCTGAGGTAAATAGGTGTTTCTGTTGCTTATTTGATTGTCTAATTTGCTGATTTGTATATTCTTACCTCAATGATATTTAATCTATTGCTTTAATGCACATTTTTCTATAAACTTAGGGGAAATACTGAGTTTTACTGAAAACATCCTTTGGCTTTTGTCAAAAGCTGCTTGAACTTTAAAGTAATCCTTGCTTTCATCTCAAGCTCTCTTCAAGGTGCTTGCCGTTTTTATATACCTTTGTCAATATATTTATCTGATCTGATCTCCTCGTGCAATAAGCCCCAATCAGGTGTCATTAAGTAGCGCAACGATGTGTGGAAAATCTGCCCCAAAATCTCCACAAAAACTAAACTGAAAAAATCAAAACCGATAAAAAAGGAAGCCGGCGCGAGTGAATTTATATATGTGTATCCTAGATAGATGTCGGATAACGGAACAGAAAGTTTTGCTTGATTTTATTTTATATTTTCTGTGATTTTGTGTGAGCGTGTTTCATTTTTTTGCCTGCGATTCGAGTTCCCTGGCGCTCTGTGCACGGTTTAGTGATTCAATTATTTTTGTGCGCAATTTAGATTTATTGAGTTTGAAGCCGTGTGGCCCCGGCTGACTGACGGTGGCAGATGTTGTTGCTACACCGGAAGAAAACCAGCTATCAATTGCAATTTATTCGGCGGTTTCCCTTAACACTTGGGCTCACCCATTCAGCCTTAAGCTATGTAGTTTAAAACCCAAATATTTTTTAGCGTGCCAACTTTCAATTGGGTAAATAAAGGCATTTGAAAACTGACCTTTGTGCTGCAGCTCCTTTGAAAACTGGGCCTCTAAAGCGTGATGAAAATGCTTATTTGCAGTGCAAAATTGCCACTCGTGAAATTCTTTATTTTGTTGCCTTTTTCAGATGCTGCTGCAGGGATTTGCAACAACAAACTGCATAATCAATACTAAAACGCAAGCGTGCGCTTCGTCCTGCTTGTCATTTGACAGAATCAGAGTGAAGAGTAAATAAATTCGGGGGATACAAACCTCCAATATATATCCCCTATATGCATTTCTGTACGCGAGGGGGGGATGGGTGGAAATCGGCGCTAAAAGCTTAATGCCCTGCATGCGTCCACCCGTCCGTTCGTCCGTCCGTCTGTATGTCACGTGACGCATGCAATTTGCATCCGCTTCCGGTCGCCGTGACGGGGTTAAAAATCATTTGAAAACCATAAAAAATAAACTCTCGCCCGCGTGTGTCTGTCTAAAATAAATAAATATCAAGCATCCTCCAATCGCAAAAGCAAAATAAAAGAAATATTTTTGTTTCGGCTACAGTTTGCCATTGTTTTGTGTTCCGAATCTCGTATTCCGTATTCCGTATTTTGTATTCTGGATTTTAGTTGTTTGTGTTTGTTTGTTTGATGCCTGTTTAAGCTTCGCACATGTTTGTTTCGCCAAATCCCTTCACTTAGCGCGCGTTTGTTCTGTTTGCTGAAAATAAATTGCAATTTAGAATATTTTCCATTCCCTTTGCCAGCCGCACAATGGAATTTTCGAAATTCTTCGGCCGGGGATTACTCAAGACCGGGCGGCAGTCCTTGATGGTTCAATTTGGTTGAATTTGAATAGAGATTAAGCCAACAAAGGCAGCTTTAAGTTGCTCCTCAGATGCCATAAGCATTGCAATACTACTTAATTAATTGATCCTTCCTTTTTCTAACCCAATTATCCTGCCTGTCACAACTTGCAGGATCTCTTTTTACCGCCGCCGCCGCCGCCGAATCCCGATCCCGATCCCGATCAGCTCCATTTCGAGTTACCCCCGTCGCCCGGCCGGCAAATTGCAGATTTCATTATAATGCCTAATTTTTCATTACAACATCAACACCCTGTGTTGGACAACTTGTGAACATGACAATGCAATTGAGCAAAAAGGACCAAAGGACCAAAGGACGCAAGGATTGCCGCTGCTCACCCCTCAATCAGAATTGTAAAGAAGCAAACGCTTAGGGGTTGGGTTCTCGCGAACCCTTTCCATTCTTTACTTCTCGTTTTTTCATAATTTGGCCTTTGTGCGTCAAATTTATTGAAGTTAATATTTGTCGCCGTGGGGAGGGGCAGTGTGTGTGGAAAATTGCAATGCGAAAAAGGGTGAAAATCGCAGCAGAGGAGCATAAATCATGCAACATATTGCATAATCATTCCGTGGACCCCTTTTTTTTTACCGTGCGCTAATGGAGTTGCTGGCACTCTCTCTTCCCTGATTTCCTTTGATTTTCTGTGATTTTCCCTAAGTGACTTTCCTTTGCCCGAGTTGGCCCGAGCTGCCCGAGATGTCGGAGAACCGATTTCCCTCAAGGTCGTCGCAGCCTTTTTCCCGGTTGGGCGGGTAATTTGCATAAAGGGATCGGCAAGCAACAAGCAAATGCAATGTTACAACACTCGGACCGCGGCCTGGTTTTATGATGCAATTTGGAAAGTATCTCAACATTCACCCGCTGCGTTTTAGTCGGAAAAGTGCATTTATGAACGCATACAATGGACATGCACACTTTTCCGAGTGGGTTCCGAGCGAGTTTTTCCGCGGAAATGACAGCAGTTTGCTCTACTTTCGCCGCTTCCTTCCTTTCACTCGATTTTTGGGTTAACTTGGCCCAGAAATCCCTTTTGTGTGTGGGAGCGTCCTTCGCGGGCCCCGTTTTATTGTCGCAATGTTATACAAACCGATCCTGCACTTAAATCCGAATCCGAATCCGAATGCGAAACCGATTTCCATACCTTTCGCGGTTGTCGTCTGCCCGCTGCATTTATGGCCCGGCCGTAAAAATATCGCATTGTCTTGCCTTGCGCGGCGGAGTAACTTGTCTCGTTGCGTTGCCCTTTTCCGGCGAAATCCTTTGAGGGATTTTGGATTTTGGACTTTGGGTTGCAGGAAAGCGGTGAGCGGTGAGCGGCGAGCGGAAAACGGAAAACGGAACGGAAAAGTAAAAGGAGTTTTTCGTCGCGTCATCTTGGACACACAGAGATTCGGCACGCCCGTTTAGCATTAAACGGGATTTCACTTTTAACCATTTGTATACATTTTTCCACCCAACCCCTTTTTCACATCCTGTTTTTCCATTCTGTGTTGTTTTTTTGGTTACGGCGGGCGACCGTTAATCTCTTAATTTATCAATTGAGCCGGGCCGCCGTTCCTATTGCCCCGCATTTACATTTAAATTTTCTCGGTTTCAGCTTTCAGTTTCAATTTCAATTTGAGTTTCGCAAATTAATTTCCATAAACGGGCGCGGGGCCGGACGCGGCGCACAACGTGTCAAAGGGTTGGAAAAAGGGTTCGGGACAAAGTTATGTTTACATAATTAATTAAACAGGACAAAAAGCAGCCGAAGGAGCAGCGGTCCAGGACGCGCTCACACATGTGCGCACCGCCGAAAAGTGTGAAATGTTTTAGTCCTGCCAAAGGTAGCTCCAAGGATCGTCGGCACACTGGGACAGAGATCGAGAATTTTTCCCACTATTTTTAGAGCTATATCTTTCGTTTGTGGCTTGGATTACAGGTTCAATGAATACGCAAAACTAATGCGATTTGTTTTAATTTAAGCCAGCGATGGCCAGCCCTTGGCTCCTTCGGCTCCTAGTGGTTCCTCCAAAAAGCAGTGAATGCCTCGAACGAAAGGGAATCGAAATGTTCACGTCATCCGAAGGTGAATAGGGGGGAATGTGTGAAATGACACAAACAAAATATTTAGAACCAAAAACTCGGACACAAAATTCGCAGATTTTATTATTAAACTCTCCATTGTTTGGACCAATTACTCCGCAGTTCTTAACCCAAAATAGATCATTTAATCTGTTCTCAATTATATGTGGTTCCTCCCAAAGGCTTCTTGCAATGTATAGTAGGATGTGGTACTGGTTTCTATACAAAAAGTAGTTCCCAAAACAACCCAGAACCACTGTTTCAGGGCATAATTCGATACATCACACCAACAAATTTGTGTGGAGTGGTAAGTAGCTTCGCTGAGACAACGAAGGGGATGCTGAATGGTAATAAACTCATAAAAAGCAACTAAAAAAGGGGTTAGCATTAAAACAAAACTAAATTGTCATCTACGCACACGCCCGCCGAAAAAGAGAAGCCAACCCACCGACAAGGCCGCATAATGGGCTCAAATCAGAAGGCCGGGGATGGGGTGGGCACCACTGTGTGGTTTGGTTTCGTCGAAGGGTTAACGCCTGAGATACACGCAGATGCAGATACAGATACATGGCTGCAGATACATTTACACGGTGGGCGTGCCACTTGGCCCATTTGTCATGAGGAACCGGACCAGAAACGGGTTAGGCCGGCAGGAAGCTCCACTGGAAGAAATATTGCTCAAAATTGAGTCTTTTAACATTACCCAACACTTTTTAACCCCTTTGTTCTAACCTTAAAAAAGCAATCCATTTTCGAAAGGCAAATGTAAAGGCTATTTTGGTTCTTGTAAAATCTAGTCAAGCAATTGAAAATTTATGAATTTCCGGACAGATAGCTTGATAATTTTATTTATATTTGACTTCCAATTTGTTTGTGACTTAAGTTGCGAGAATTATCTCACAGTGCAGACAAAAACAACGATGCCTGCTAAGAGAAATGACTTTTTGATTCACTTGCGCTAAACAGGCGCAAATGTCCCAAAGGATTTCCACAGCCGCGACCTGAGGCGAGTTTTCCACCAGCTGGCGCCTCAACTTTCCCAACCTTTCCCCCGCCGGCCGCCCCCTGCGTGTGGAAATTAAATCGCAGCCATTTGGTGTCGCCATTTTATGGCACTTTTGTGACGCTTTTCCACTTGGCCGCTTTTCCCAAAGAGCGAGAGCGCAAAGCCAGGTGTGAAATTAGCGCAATTTGCCGGAAAAGGATATGCGAAAGGACACAATGGCTGCCCAGATGTGTGGTGGCTGTCGTGTGTCTAGGGGCCAACGGAAAACTTGGAGTTTAAGCGCATAAAATGGGTGAAACAGAAATGATTTGCATACACACTCATATGAAGTATTTAAAAATAAAAGAAGTTTCTAAAGCTACCAAAGAAAGTTCTCAAAAAGTGTGAAATTATTAGTTTATAATTATAGAAAATATTTAATATATTTCCATGCGTCACACATGAATGGGAAAGCATTTAAGGGCAAACAAAGCTGCGACTTTCCCCGGCAATAAATCATCGGAAAAACAGTTTTCCAGACGAAAAATTCGTTTAAATGTACCGTCTAGCTGGCCCTGTTAATCCCATAAATTCTCGGCTATTTAGGAACTCAATCTGCCAAATGAGCTGCTCGAGGACAATTGCTTGTCGCTGGCTCGTCGAGAGGGCCAAAAATAAGCCGCTAATCAATAGGGCACCCACTTCTGCGCGGAGCCAAAAAGGGGGAAAGTAATCACTTAATGCCGCACACGAAACAGAAGTTCTACTCCCTCCCGGACGGCCGAGTTTTCCGGCAATTTTCCAGCCACCTCCCCCGCTCCCCCGCACGCGAGCACACGCATTCTGACTCGTGACACTTTTGTTTTGTTGACAACATTCTTGAGATGCTTTTATGACGCACGGCCGAATGCCGGGGGAAATCGGGGGAGTAAATCACATGACCCTCTCTGTGACCCACTGCCAGTCAGCCAGTCAGCCAGACAGCTCCCCTCCCCGCCCCCCTCCTCCCTCCCCCACCCGGCCGCGGAAAACCCTAGCCCAGGGCCGCCCCTAATTTTCACCACGATTTTCCTACGCGTGAGTAATGCCGCTGGATTAATTTCAGTTTGTTGTGTTGTCACATATTTTCAAGTTGTTAATGTACAGGGGGAAATTTATCGGTGTTTGGGTTTTAGTTTAAAAATAAATTAACACAACATATTGTTATCCTTTATCTCAAGCTTTATTTTCCCCATTAACTATACAAATATTAAGCTTTGGTTTAGGATATTTCATATTCAATTTCGCAAGCAAACTAATATACTACTTAGACTTTGTAATCGTTAATCTATTGTGTTTTTGGTTACATAACATATCATTTCAATTAAATACCATAACAATATAGTTTTAATTCGATTAAATAAGGTACAACCCATAAGTTTGTAGCAACTTTAAAATTAGTGGGACATCAGGGAAGAAGTCTTCCAAAATGATGTAGTAATGCAACTAAAAGCTAAAGCTCTAAACTTTCTATTCAAAAGATATCCTAAGACATCTTTAAAACTCCCCCAGAACCTAAATAATTTTCAAATATTTCCCCCCCATCCCAGTGTATCATAAATATAAATATTTATAGCCCTGCAGCCCCTTCGGCAGATTAGAAAACGCTTAAGTGCGACTTTTGGCTCGTGACTTGTCTTAAGTGAACTGAAGTGACGCCCCCGCCCTGTTTTCGGGTGCTGTTTTAGGTGTCATCTAGTCCTGTTTCCCCCCTTTGCGCGCCTCTGTGATTTTGCCGCATGTGTTTTACTATATAGTTTGGGCCTTGTGTAATTCGAGAGCAGCGCCTAGGACGCGGCGATCTGACTTGTTTGATTATGTTGTCGCACGCGCTGTTTAATTTTGTATGAATATGAAAATAAAGCAGCCACCCCTGCACAGCCGCCGAGGGGGTGGCGCGCGCGCGCTCGGTTGCCAAGGGTTAATTGAAAAACTTAAGTGGCAACAGTCGCTGTGGATTAAGGCATGTTAAAAATTTAATTAACGCCTCGCGCCGGCCCGTTCTTCGCAAAACTATTTCTGCCCCGCAGCCGGGAATTCTTCTCTTCGGGTTTTCGTTTTCTTTATTTATCTGGTTTGCTGGGGTTTGTTGGGGGCAGACATTGAGCCCAGAAGGGGGCGTGGCAGCCACACGCCCCCGAGCGGGAGGAAAATTGTGAGATATCGCCGTTTAATGAGACTCAATTAGCTGGGGCGGAGTTTTCCTCGGAAAACTGTTTGCTTAGTTAATTTGTGGGCTTGCTTTTGGCTGTTGACCAGGCGGAAAACAAGTAGTTTGACTTACAATTTAAGATGGTTTTGGGTACTTCGTTGTGCAAAAACATCAGTAAATTTTGGGTTACCTAGTTTACGAATATTATACCAAGATTATTTACAATTTCCTTACTCAATCATTAAAAGTCATCGTTCCCTTTGAAAGAGCTGTTTCTGTATTTCCTCGACAGTCTTTATTTTTATTCTTGGTTCTTTAAAAGAACCATCCGTCTATGTGTCCGTATAAGCACCTAGATTTTGGAGACTATAATATATAGAGAAAAACTAATTGCTCATTCAGAATTGTTTGATACTAGTTAATCATTATTTTGTTTCAAAAATCGGCTTCCATTCCTCGCACGCCGCAAATCGCAGAACTCTAGAGATACTATTTTCGGATATTACATTGGTAAAGTCAATAACTATCTGTGTTCCAAAAATCAGCCGACTACATTTATTCACGACCGCGTAAATGACAAAAATAAGTGGCACCTACAAGTTTCTTCATAGAATCAGGCCGCGCAATGTTTATTACCTTTCTAAAAATCAGGTGGAAGTATAAAAAGTATAATTGTCGTTCCTTGATACATTTCTAATTCATCGTATTCATGTTTACATTTATTTCTTTTATTACAGCCCAAGTTCCCCTCCATTGCCTTGCAAATAAATATGTATAATTTCTATTAAATATCCAAGATCCCTACACATTGTCCCCGGAAATCGGGCAGTTCAATTGATAACAGGTCGCAACAAAAACCAGTGTGTGTGGCAAATGTCCTGCAGCGTCCAGAGTCCTTGCAACATCTCCAGCAACACGATTGAAATCCGAGAGCAATCAGAAATGGCCAGAGGGCATGGCATTTACAGCCTTGTACGGCAAAAGTAAAACACTTTTGGTAATTCATTAAGTTACGGAAGTTGAACTCAGGACTGCAATTTCCCCTAGAACCAATTATAGAAAAATTTAAATTCGTTTTAAAAGCGGCCAGACCAGCCCAGGCCACACCACACCAGCGCAGAGCAGAGCAGAGCAGTCCAATCGAGACCAGGCCGACCAGGCCGACCAGTTCCAATGCAGTTTTCAGTCTCCAGCTCGGCTTTCAGCCCGAGGAGAACGCGGGGCAGCGAGAGTTTTCCCAGCCAGACGTGTGGAAAACGGGCAAGATGGATTGTAATGTCCGAAATGCCTGGATGTGGGTGTGTGGACAGCGGCATGTTCATAAATTGAAATCACTTCCATATCCACCGAGCAAAAGTTCGGCAACAAAATCGACCAAAGCGACGCTTTCCGACCCAGAAAAAAGGGCCACCACGAGGCACGAAACAAGAGCACGGAAAATCGGGGAAACGGGGGGAAGAGCCCCCCTTCCCGCTCCCGTTTGGCAATAAAAAATTCCGTTTTTAAACCGGCCAAAAAAAAACAGCGAGCAGCGGGACCGGCTGGAGGGGAATCGGTGACCGGTAACTGGTGGACTGGTGACTGGTCACTGGACGCACAGACACTGAATTCGAGGACCAACCGGCCATGTACGACAAGTGGGCAACACTTGACACAGTTGCCACTTTCAATTGCCAACATAACTCGAGTGCCCCAAGATCCTTCAAGTGTGGGTGCCGTGCACTGGGCGAAAAATCGCAAAATGAGTTCAAATGGGAAGACATTATAAAACTATAGAGCTTAGCTCTACATCTCTTGCGGCCACTTGCAGTTTACGAGTTATTGAAGATTATGGAAGTTCCAAGTCTTTAACCTAATAGAAAATTTTAAAACTTTACACTTTTGAAGAGAATATTTTAATTATTAGTCAATTTATTCTACAACACCTATTTTTTTACATATCCACGTCGATGTGCTTACATTTGTTTTAAGGGTTTTGTTACTAAATTCTCGCTAGGATTTATGTATCCTTATTTAAGGTAAAACCTTAAAATTATACAAAACATATTTATTGCTTAGAAGCTTAAAATAACCGAAAGTTACTATCCGAAGCTAAGGCTTTCCCTAAAATTTAACACAATTGAAATACTTTTTCATGTTTTTGCAATTACAAAACCAAAGAACATCCTACTTTTACCAACCTTGAAGGTCAAAACAGATACACATATTGGTAGGTAGTGAGTATATATCTTCGAGAACCTCCCCCGATTTTTAGCAGTGCAGTGTGGGTGGCTCCTACAGTTGGGCCTGCATATAAATACCGCCTGTGGCCATAAAAGTGGAGGCCATCCGACCAGTGACGGTGTAACAAGCTCCTCCCGCCCCGCTCCAGGGCCCCGAAAAAAAAGGAAACCAAAAAACGGACCCACACTCGGGCGGCGAAAAAAAAACGGAGCAGAGTTGCAATTGAACCCAGCACCACCAAAGATGAGCAGGATTGCAGGATGGAAGGATATGAGAAGGGGGATGCACTAAAAAATGGCTAACCGAATGTGTGTGGGCGCGATACTGTGGATGGACTTTTTCTGTGGGCATATGTTTGTGCACCGAAAAGATTCAAAACGAACTGAAGGATACTCTGGAAAAGTTTCCATTGGATTTGATCTGAGCAAATAATTTGGCTTTTAAGCTTTAAAGCTAATGTATTTCAAGGGACATATCTCTCCTGTCTCATACATATACGATATTTATATCAATTCGTTGTAGTCCAAATGTATTCCAAAATAAATGTACAAGTTTATTTTTATCAAGGATATACCCGCTTCGCTATTGGACTCGGTGTCCTTTTAGAAATTTGCCTTTTCTCTCTCCTCCTGCGAGTGTGTTGTTTGTTTCTTGTTCGTTTTTGATGGTTTTTTTTTCAATCCTTTTGCATGTCCTTTGGCTCCTGCTCCTGATTTTGCCACTGGTTCGGATGCCTGCTCCTGTTGTTTAGTTACTTTGGTAGTTTCGTTATATTTATTGGCCCACATCGGGTGAAAAATGTTCAACGCTTTGGCAATTTAGTTGAGTACCCCGTTATATGCTGGTGCTGCTGCTGCTGCTGCTGCAGAGTCCTTTAGAGTGTCCTGCTGAAGCGAACTGAAGCCCTTGGTCCTGCTCATAAAAAGCGACACAATGAAGCACAGGAGCTGTGCGGTACACAACAAAAAGCACACACAATGGGCGCCAAAGGACTGAAGCATGGAAATCTGTTTTATCTCTTAAGTAAAATAAGGATAATGTAAGTTACAATAAATGAATATTAGGAAGTGTGCTTATTGGCTTATTTATTTCCTATTTAGTTCAAAAATACTAGCTTTGTCTTACTTAAAATACAACTAATTTGTAGGATACATTTTCACTATAATATAATGACAGTTTGGGGCAACGAATGCCTTGTCAATTTTCCGGCGTTTCCTTTTTGCGAGTGCAGGATTTCACCTAGTCAATGATGGAAGAGGAGACCACGGTGGGTGCCGTGGGTGGCTCTCGGGCGGTTTTTAGGTGTCCTTTTTGCCCATGGAGCGCTGAAGTGGAGTCGCTTGACGATTTACGATTTGGCATTTTGCTGCTCAACTGGGCCGTGAAGAGATGTCCAAAGCCAAATGTGAACGAGGAAAAACAAGAAACAAAGTGGGGGAAAACCCAGCAGCGGAAGGGAGTGGGGAAAACCCAGAGAGCGAAATAAAGTGGAAAATGGGGGCGGCACAGGTGGACCTCGGCTTTATTTCATATTACATAATTGGGCGTGTAACGAGTCTAATTGAGTTTTTATGTTTCTGTCCCAGACAAAAGTCCGGCAAATTTTTTCCCCTTTGTTCCTCGCTCCCCTTAGTTTTTTACATATTTTCTCAATGCGCAACCCCTTTGAGGAGCAGGAAAAGCACGCCACACACGGGTTCGCATAGCCGCTGGCCACTGCCACGCCCCCTCTTTGTGGGCGGTGGGCGGTGGGCGAGTGTGTCTAGCTCATTTCACCTCCGACCTGTGGGGTCAAGCAAATCAATTAACTCCGCCGGCAATATGTGTTAATATCCTTTCCAACTTCCGACCTGGAAACGAGTTGCAAATGCGAAATATTGCAAAACTGGTCCAGGGCCCTCGGTGGCAGTAAAAAGTGGTAGCAGAATCAGAATTTGCAAGATATAGTATGTCTTTGGACTTGAAAGTAACCTAAAAATGATTCAAAAGCATCGCTATAGATTAGGTCTTTTGTTGGATAAAATAATTTGCTTGCAATTCCCAATTTAAATTGAATTGAACTCCTTTTTTTGCCAAACTAAAAACGAAACTACAATATACAATAAATATGGATTATTAGCGAAAAAAATGAGTAATTTATTTGGGATGGCAATCCTTAAACACTAAATCTTGTGCCCTTTTTAATTAGGAAGCCCGAATAAACATTTATAATCTCTTTTACGGGCACATCTCTAGGTTGGTAATCCCAGCAAAGCAAAACTGCCATTATCAATTGCTTGCAGTATACAATTTGTATTTTAAATGTGTAGCAGCAGCCTAGAATTTTTAGCTGTTGGCATCCCAAAAGGCTCGCAACTATCTCACGTAGATCCCGAGATTTTCCGCTTTCAAATTTCCCTGAAAAAGGATCCAATTCATGGTTTCGCTAGGTGGCGCTGCCCACCGGTGGGCTGTTCGTGTGCCGTGTCTGCCGCGCAACGAATTGCATCGGCCACGCCCCCTGCCCCGGTCGAACGCCCCCCACCGGCCACGTCATAAATTTGTCGCCTTCGCATATATTTATATAGCCGTTGGCCTTGGGCGGGATGCTAATGAGAGGATTGCCGGGCTACCCGCTGGCCGCTGTCCTTGCGAGGTCCTTTTTCGCGCGTGCACGGAAGCCGGTGAGCTCGGGCCGTCTCCCTCGAATCCACAACCTTTCTCCCGAGGATTTCTCCTGTCAGCACCCGGCAGGATGCCAAACGGCAGCAGAGCCCTCTCACCCGCTGCGCCGAGCACGCGAATAGAGACAAGGATAACTAGAGAATCGGAGAGCTGCAGAAACAGAGAAGACGAGACAGAGAGATCTCAGAGGTCCTGGATCTCAGAGGTCCTGCATCTCAGAGACATTCTGCGAAAGGCGCAACGGATACGAAATCAAAATGAGAAATTCACGGGAATGCCCAGCGCTGCGCATGGCCAGCGCATATCTGCGGGATGTCCTGCCCGATCGGGATCCTGATCCCGTGCACTCAGGTTCCTGCTTGCTGCGCGAAAAGTCCTGCTGCGTTCAGTCGCGTGCATTTCCCGCTGAGCGCGTGCAAAAGAGGAACGAAGGAACGAAGAGAAAAACTCAAATTTGTAGCAAAGGAAAAGCGGAAAATAGGCAAGTGGGTGTTGCCCGATTGCTCGCTAAATGCAGATACAAAATGCAACGAATTTTCGGTTGGGCCCTCATGCCGTGCAATTGATTTCCTGTCACTCACTCCGATTTCCCGAACAACTCGGCGATTTCAAGTGGTTTCACAAAAATAAGAGGAGGGTGCGCATGTGAGGCATTTAGCTTCAATTAGAAGGCAAGTCAAAAATGCATTTAGGGATCGAATATGTTTGCTGCCACAATGCGAAATATTCAAAGTCAACAACGGCCGAGTATTCATTGTATTTTCGAAAAATGCCTTTCTCTCGTGATCGTAGTTATAAATAATTTAACCTTTAGAGAGTGGAAGTTTAGCAAAAATATATGTTTGTTTCGTAAACAAAGTTCCTAAAACATAGTTTTTGAGAGATACAGCTCTTACCATGTACATACATTGCACAAATTGAATATATCATTTCTACCTTAACGTACATCGTATAAAAATTCACGGGTTTAAGAATCTACAACATTTTCATTTTTCTAATATGATTCGAGTGCCATAAGTAAATAAAATATGGTAAGGCCATATATATTGGAACTTCCATTTATAAATGTTAGAAAACCTAAGGAGGATTTATGTTGCTAGGATCTGAATTTTCCAGAAACAATACAAAACAAAAATTCTTATTAATATTAAAAAATCTTATTAATAAATTTATTAGAGGTTTATTTTAGTTTATTTGCTTTTTCAACAGATTGCTCAGTGTTTGTTGTGTAATATAGTAAATACTTTTTAAGGAGTGGGCTCTTAATGTATGTGTTGATTTTGAATTAAAAATATTTCAAGATTCTAGAAGAATTCCGAAATTCCC
>JAJJHQ010004865.1:31782-44342 GCA_021223825.1 Drosophila ironensis
GAATTCGTGCAAAGTGTGTAACAGGCAGAGGGAATGATCTGCCCCCCAACAGAGTATAAGTAGGTATGGTATTTCGTGATCACCATCAACAGCCGAGGCGATATAGACATGTCCGTCCGCATGAACGCCAAGATCTTGGGGATTATAAGAAATAGACAAGAAATATTTTCATATTCTGATTTTTGACTTACAAGTTGAGCAAAAGTTTCTTTTTAAAACCGGAAAACTCCCCCTGCACGTCCGCAAACCGCGAAATTCTGTGGCGTGCACAATTTTAACTTTAGAAACACATGATTCAGATATGATATTGGCAGAACATATATCTATTCGAGTTACAATGATCCATGCCCTCAAGCTTCTCTAGAGAAACATGCCCCGTAGGGGAAATACTCGGATATACTCGTATATATCCGATCTTCCTGGTTTATACTTTGATGGGGAGCTTAAAAGCTCGTCCCATATGATATATATTTGCTTAGGCCCCAGGGAAAGCAGCATTTTCCCTTGTTTTCCTCAGTGCACACCCTTGGGGAACAACTCTTTGCCATATGCAACATTCCTTGCGTCTATTGACTTGCCTCGTCCGGCAAACGGGAAATCACGGGGCAGGGGCAGTGGCAGGGGCAGGGGCGCCGGCGAAGATTGCTGCGGGGACACGGCGGAAAAGTGTGGGGGTGGCCTGCGTTTTTTGCATTGGGTTTTTTAGCGGGGCTTTCGCACAATGAACTGTCAAAAATGTTGCTCTTTTTGGCGCCTTTTTTCTCGGTGTCCTGCGAGCGCCGGGGCGGGCAGGAGCAGCACATTCCTGCAGTCGATTTTATTGGATTACGGTTTAGATTGCATTGGCGGAGCGGAAAAGTGCAGCAGGCAATTCGCTGTTGTTGTTTAGAAAACATGCAAAAAACTTAACGGCACTTGGCCGCTTGTCCTTGTCATCCTTGCCACCGCCTGCTCCTTTTTTCGGGTGTCCTTTTTTTTGCCCTGCCGCAATTTGTTGCTGCTGTTGCAACATCTACAATGGGTTTTGGTGCTAACGAATTGAAATTTGTTTGTTTGTTGCTGTTGCTGTTGCCGCTGCTGCAGCTACTGCTGCCGGTTGTTTGCTATTTTTGCTATATTTTTTTGTATTTGTTGTTATTTTTTGGGCTGTTTTTTTGTTATTTGCAGCCGCTGTTGTTTGCTGTTTGCTGTTCGATTTCGTGCGCTTCCGTTTTTAAAATGTACGTGCAACACTGCAATCAATTGCAGGACGCAAAGTGGAGTGCGGGGCGGAGCGGAGCGGAGCGCCCTGGGAATACATGACGAATACTTGATGGTTCCAGTGGTTAAAAGTGGGCGGAGCAAGCCCCCACAAAAACCCCAAACACACGGCTCTGGCAGCGTGCATTTTCCGGGGCAAGCGAGTAAGATCTTTAAAGCGAAATTAATCAAAAAGTTGCTCCCAGTTCGGTAAAACATTTCGGCACAAAGCAATGAAAACCTCTTTTGGTTTTCACATAATTAAGACCTCCCAACAAGCTGATTAGAAGCTGAAGCGTTTTCCTAATTAATGATAATCAAGCCGCCCTAATTGAGACTTAATTGCATTTAGAAATTATATTTGCAAAGTCGCAAAACCCGCATGTATTTAAGGCATTGGCTTACAAATAATTTGCAAGCATTACGTACGTTTTTTATGCAATTAAAAGAATAATTCAGGGACACTCTTTAAATTACATAAAATCCCTCGGTTACACCCACTTCCGCCTGCACAGATGCCAATAATTTAGATATAATAATGGAAAGAGCACATTTTATTTAAACCACAATGTTCTTTGTTCTAAAAACCAGGTGAAAACACGCCAAAGGCACTCTTGGTCCACTCTTTGCCAGCAAATGTGACTTTTAAAAATTATCAATCATTTAAAGCTAGCAAAATTTGTATATAATTTCAAGTTTGTTGCCCGCAAAAAAGTATAAAATGCAAGCCCAAAGAAACAGCCCCGAAGCTCGTACACATTTTCCTGATTTTCTTTGATTTTTTTGTAGTTCTGCAAGAGCATTTCCTGTTGTTGCCGTGACAGGACATCGGCACTCGGCACCTCCGCCCTGTCCTGTCCAACGCATTTCTAATGCAAAATCAAAATGGGAAACGGGCCAACAGGAAGCGGAAGTTAGTTAGATACTCCAACATGCAGAGTGGCTGGCTCCTCGTCACTCGCACGCCTCCCCTGTGAGCGGATTTTCGGGGTTTTTCAGCTTTTCAGTTTTTCAGTTTTTCCGTTTTCAGCTTTTCAGTTTCCAGCGAAATGCGAGTGCTTCTTTTTGGGCTTCTTGTCAAAGGAACTTGCGAGCTGGGAAGCTGGGAAGCTCGAAAGCTGGCAAACTGGGAAGCTGGCAAACTGGCAACCTGAAAGGCTGGGTAGCTAAGCTAATTAAATTTTGGCCACGCGGTTGGGGGGTTAAAATACGAAATGCGAAATACGCAAAAGTGAAAAACAAAACGGGAACGGAGCGGAGCGGAGCGGAACGGAACTGAGCCAAAGTCAAAGGTCAAAGGCAAATGAGCCAGCGTCGTTTTAATTAAAAAATTTCCACTAAGCAGCAGCGGCAGCAGCAGCAGCAGCAGCGTGGATCAAAGCTATCGCTATCGCAGATGCGGCGACTGGCAACCACAAGCTGCAGGACACGAGCACCACCCAAACCCCGAAAAAAACCAACAAATCAGCCCGCCACCCACTCCCGCAGGATTAGAATCGCATGTGTGCACTTGAAAATATCGCAGGACATTCCTGGCCAAACAATTGGCATCGTTTTTTAAATTACCTCAACGATAATAAGTCTGGGAGACGAGAAATATTTAACACAAACATCCTTTGAGCCTTGGAAGGGTGAGGTTTTTAAGATATCAACCGATAAAGTACAAATATTTTGTAATTCTTCTTGAGTTTAAAGCATTTTTGACTGTGCAAATGAATGGTTTATTTACCAATGACAACCAAAATTAGAAGATATATTAATTAAAGGTATCTAAAAGGTAATGTAGCAAACATTACTGATTAAAAACCCCTACGAATAGCCTTTCCCTACGAGGTTTTTTGCAGTGCAAATTATTGGATGGATGGATGGATGGATGGATGGATGGATGGGTGGGTGGGTCTGTTTAACTTAATGTGATGTGTGATGTGTGCGCAGCGATAATCCCGAAATTTTCGACTAATTAAATTGTCAAATATTTTCGTTGCTGGCGGGGCGGGGGCGTGCTGGGCATCCTTGCTGCAGGTAGCAGCGAACGAGGATCAATCCCTTTTCGGCCAAATCCTTCGGTGCTGCGGTCACAAGGAGTGAGGCCATAAAACCCTTTCCCGTCCGTTTATTTTCCCACCCACTTTTCACATTTCCATTTGTGCACATTTCTCGATTTACCTCGATTTACCTTTCCGCGTTCTATTTGTATTTATATTTATATTTATATTTGTATTTATTTATGCACTTGCATTGTGTGGCAAGCACAAGCGATTCGGCGGCTTCCATTTTTCCCAAAAAGGAGGGAACCCCTTCCACTTCTTCGCCGGCCCTTTTCGCCGGAATTTCGTTACCCTTTCGTCCTTTCGGGCCCGTCGTCCTTTTTCCTGCCGCCGCCTTTGCTGCCGCTGCCGCTGCTCTGTCTGTTTTTTGCCAACTTGTCAGTCATTTGAACAAAACTAATTTGCATGTCATTTCTTTAGCACTCTTGAAGCGAGTGCACGATATGCACACGCCGCCCCGCCGAGGGCAGCTTGAGGAGTTTCCCAGACTTTGTTGTTTTATGCCTATTTAGCTTGATGTATTATAATAGGGGTTTGTAAGATATGAGCAACATATTGCTTGTAGAAACATTATAAATTAGCTTTTCCGTTTAAATATTTCAACCCCAAACTACCATGATGTAAGTCAAATGCATCGACACTGAGCAGGGACGGTAAACATTTTTCTTGGCCGTATCTTCATTGTTTATTGTCCGATATTTGTAAAACTTGGCATATAGCTGGATATTACAATTTTTAGCTGAAAACATAGAGACTCAAAAATATAGACCAATCTGCAGTATAAAATGCAGTTCTATCCAAACTGCAAAGGCGAAAGAGGGCGTGATTAAAATTCTAAGACCACATTTTCTGCGCGTATGCTAAATACACCTAAATCAAAAAGAATTATGGCTCTACCTACTCCCATCTTTGAGATATTGTCACATACATATATTGTGGAAAATACAGATTTATGCACATTTCGAAGGCGGTCAGGGGCGTTCCTTAATGTCTCAAGCCAAACAGACGAATACTATTGGTATTTAAGGATATTGTAGGAACTAATCGATTTACCTAAATGAAGTGGTATAAATCTTAACGCCTAGTGGCACAGTTTAAATTTAGCCTTGAATTTTTGGCACTCAACAATCCCGGCAGGGTAAAGAATATTTCTCCAGGCATTTGGCAGCGACTGGCTGAAGGAAAGCCGCCAGAGACCCACCCAGTAATCAGACATTCGCTGGTGGAGTGCACATAATTTACTTTGCCGGGATCTAGGTGCGTCCAAGGATAAAATAACACATGCAATAAGTGCAATTTGGGGGGCTTCTGGCGGCGGAAATGGGGAGACCCACTCACGCCCTGCCACCTGCCACCTGCCACCTGGCACCCATGTTTTTTCCACGTGATCGAGGAAAAGCACACCAAGCTCTTTCCACCGCAGAAAACAATATAATTTTATCTCGAAACAAGCCAACACTTAGTGAAAAACTGATGATGAAAGGAATCTGAGTAGATGGAATAGCGCGTAACTCCATAATTTTTGTGGGTTCCGCGGGGTGTTTGTATATCCAGGATTTTCTTCATGTTTGATGGAGCAAAAATTGGTTCTTCGTTTTATCTAAAATCGGTCAATATTGTTGTTTTCACGTCGGAAAAGTGAGTCTCTTTAAAAGGCAGTTGGAAATGTAACGCATTGAAATTTGACTGAAATTCTCCAAGGAGATTGACTCAAATACTGTTGCAGTTGCTTTCCTAATCTCAATATGTTTTAAGATTTCCCTTTCCTGTCATGTAACTCGCATTTCCTCTTCAATTTTGAAACTTCACTAACTAAAATTCATTCATAACTTTTCCTTCAAATTTCCAGCCTGCCAAATGTGTCCCTATTTTGCTCACAATTTCCTCAAATTGCTTGTCAATAGCAGGCCAATCAAATGGCATCGTTGTCGGGCTCCCTGGGCGACCAATGGTGCACAACTTTTCGCTCGTAGACCTCGATCTGCGCCGAAATTGAGTTCAATTGCTGTTGGATTTCATCACAGAGCCGATTAATATCCTGAATCAGCGAGTCGTGGTCCATGCCATGCACATTAACATTAACATTCGCGTCGTTGCATTCCATGGCGTTGCTTGCGTCCTGCGCGGTGCACGTCTCCAGGTTGGAATTCCCTGCCACTGGATTGTTGGTGGCGATCTCCGAGTTGCTCTGTTCGGATGCCACCACATTTGGCATGGGAATCGGAGACTCTTCCGACAAGGGTTCACTGGGGAAAGCATTGCAGAAGCTACGTTAAAATAATAGTTGCCGCATAGGAAAGAAGAGCAACATAAAATACATAAAACTACAATATTGCAGCAAAAAGTTGAACAAACGATTAACACAATTGATGGTGTAGTCCCCTAAAAAATAGACCTGGTATATGGGTAATCTTGTAAGCATGTACCGTGACTACGTAGTTGTTTTATGTTAATTATTGTTATCCTCTAAAAACGAAACATCTATCTTCGAAAGTGTTAAAATTCAAAACGTAGCTCTCAAAACGTAAACTGTATGCACTGAGTACCGGGTATTCTAGTAATACAAGCATGTACCATGATTACGTATTGGTTTTTAACCGTCTAAATTATAATATTACTCTTTTTAGATCGGTTATACTTAATGTGGCTAGCCTTACAAAAAAAACAATGCTAGGAATTGCTCAAATTGTAAATGCAGCCATCAATAGCTCACTCTACCAATTGAGTACCGGGTATCTTAGTAATATATGCATGTTCTGCGACTACGTAATGGATTTTTGTACATTTATATTTACCAATTTTCGCATTGGGGTTCCACCAACACTTCCGACTCCGGTGGCGGGCTCACAGCCTGATCCTCAGCTCCGGAACTTGCCCCGCAAGTGGCCACTTCTTCAAGGCCCACTCCTTGGAGGCCTGCCTCTGGGGCTTCCTCAACGTCTTCAGCCTCCATTGCAGCTCCTTCGACAGAGGTCTCCGCTGCGTTGTCAGCTCCATTTGCAGAACCACTAGAGCTTCGACGTTGCATTGGCTCACCTTCCAACACTTCAACACCTCTGGCTTCTCCATTGGCGCCTTCATTGGCTCCTTCATTACGTCCTTCATTGGCATCTCCATTGGCTTCTCCATTGGCTCCTCCAATGGCCCCACCATGGGCTCCTCCATTGCCTGCAACCTGAGCTCGAGCCAGCGCTGCTTCTCCTCCCCGACCACCAGCTTCATCGTCGCCACCATCGTCCCTTTCCGCGATGTGTGGGTGGGTTATGACCTGATTCCGCGGATTGCCAAAGCGGAGGTGTCGCGGCGGGATCAAGGGCCGGGGAGGGCGGTGGGCGTTGGCATTAGGATGGGGCATCTGATCGCGGTTGCCGTCGCCTGCACCACGGTACTGGGGAAACGCGAACAGGCCCGGCATGTTGGGGTTTAGCACCAACTCGGCGTCGCCGCCGCCGTGGCGGGCCACACTCATCACGTGCACCGGTCCCAGGCCGCCCATCAGGCGGAAGCCAGGGACTCCGGCACCTTCCACCCCCAAGGCCACGGCCAACGGCAGGGCGTGATGGAAGTCGCCCACGTCCCCAACGTCGCCGGCCTCGCCCCCGGTCCTGCGCAAGGGACGTCGTCGGCGGCTGGCTATGGCGTGGCGCATATACCGCTCCGGGGGGATGGGCAGCGGCGGGTCCTGCAGCTCATTGGCCCTCATGCGGTGCTCCTCCTGGCGCAGCAGCAATCGATTCATCATCGGCAACAGTTGCCGCTCGAGCTCCTCGATCGCGGTGCCCTGTTCACCGCGAGCATTATGGACATTATGGGCATTATGGACATTATGGACGTGGGCATTATTATGGACGTGGGCATTATTATTGACGCGGGCATTGTTGGGCCTGTCGTTGTTGGGATTGTTGCCGCCGGCGGATGAGGACGATGCCATGGCTGTGGGGCTTACTTGCTTACTTGTTGCACTAAGTTAATCCTGGAATCTTTGACCGGGTCTCCTCCTTCTCCTTCTTCAGTTTATCTTTTGATCCGCAATTTTCTCTCGAATTTTTTTGTTCTGATTTCCGATGCCTCTCAACAGTGTTGAATTTTCCGTGACACCTATCTGAAAGTTATGATTTTACTAGTTTTCCATGACACTTTCAGGTTACACTTTTGTGCTTACACAAATTTGCACATCCGGAATTGTGTGAGCAGCTCACTTTCTGTTTTTCAAGAAACCAACCCAAAAAGTGACGAAAGTTGAGTAAATTTCAGGCGATTGCCTTTTCAAGGCACTCTTTGCCCTTTTAATTTTTTCTGTTTCCAAATTGGGTGTTCAAAATGGAAACAAGTTTTTAAATTTCTCGATTCTCTACTAATTTATTTTTAGTTACCAATTTTTTCGAGCGAAAAGTTTGGAAATTTAATGGTATTTGCACAACGTTTACTCACATAAATAATACAAAAGAGATCAAATCGAGTTTGTTTTTGCCTAAAGTCATTTATTAACCAAAGGTAATAGAGCAATTTATTTATTTTCAAAAGCAAATTCTACATCTGGAGTTATATTTAAATCATTTTTAGCCCATAAAAATTGTTCGGTAGACACATTCTTAGAAATATAGTTTTATTTTCATAAGGGTTCATCATAAAATTACCCATAATCACCCAACATTATTTACTTAAGATTTAGGTATTTAAAATGGTTACAAATTGTAAAAGTATTCAAATCTTTAATATTGTAATAAAACAACACATTTGCTGCACTGTTTACGAACGAAAATTTAAGAGATATAATAGTATTTGCACATTCTCTTAAATAAACAATACAAAAGAGATAAATTGTCTGCTTAAAAATCATTTTATAACCAAAGGAAGTAAAACAATCCATAAACAAATAAATGTATTTTCATTGGCAAATTATACGTCTAGAATTTTATTCAGAGAGGTTATATCATATTAATATCATTTTTAGGGCATATAGGAGTTATTCCTTCTGGGAAATATAGGTTTATCTTCGTATAAAACTACCCACAATCACACAAAATTATTCAACTTTTTTTTTAAGTTTCAAAAGCAGAAAAAACGTATTTGGCAAATGATTTTACCCTTTTTATGGGTGATTATTTTGACTCGCTAAAAAAAGGGAAAAATAAAAGGAAACCATCATCATCATCTACTGGCAATTTTGTATTTTTCATTTTGGCGCTCTTTTTGGCAAAATCGGTTCTCCAAATGCATTGGCATGTTAAAGTTTATTGCCGTGCAACTGCAACTGCTACTACTGCTGCTGCTGCTGCTGCTGCTGCTACCGTGCTGTTGTTGTTATAGATTTTCGTCAATTGTCTGGCCAAGCACACACACACGGCTATAAAGTTATCGCTTTTGAAAAGCGCCTGTCAATTTTTCCAATCATCAAGCCTAATGAAAAATCTAGCTCACTGGCATGCGATGGTAGGGCGGAAAAAAACGTGGAAAAATCGGGTGGAAAAGCGGTGCAAAACCCCATACAATTCTGACAATTTTCTGACAGCAAACATGCCAACACTCAAAAATCGTAGCATGCTTTTTCGGTTGGCAATCATGGGTTAAGGGGGGCGGCGCCCGGAGGGGCCCCAGAGTTGCGGTGCGGCATGTTAAATATACGTCACGAGCTACAACGAGGCACACCCCAGCAGTATTTATGCCTAGCACCGAAAAAAGTTTCAAGGATATAACAACGGAACGGCCGCAACAATAACAATAATAACTAGTATGCTATAATTGCAATAACAACACCGCCAAGATGGATGGAACGTCGAGTTGTTGGCAGCACAAAATTCAACCCAAAAACTTTGGCCCACAAAATTGAGGTGATTGAGGGAGCGCTGGGAAATTACCAACCAAATAATGATAAGCACAATACGAACATAAGGTTTTATAAATAGTATATTCTCTAATTTCTTATGTTTATGGTTCTTATAAAGCAACAATTAAATGAGCTCCTGAATCCTCATACCAACAAGGGCAAGTTTGAGCGATTGGATAACAAAAAATGGTGGAATTAAATACACAATTGTGTTAATAATGAAACTAGTGATAATATATAGACGTTTTGTACATTGAATTCGTACGATTGTATATACCAGGGAGAAGGAAGCTTATATATATTCTTGACAGCATCAACAGCCGAGGCGAAATAGCCATGTCCGTCCGTTAGAACGCCTTTATTTTAGAGACTATAATGGAAAGAGAAAAACTAATTGTATATTCAAAATTGTGTGATACCACTTCAGCACAAGTTTGTTTTAGAAATAACCTGACACCCTCCGCATCCGCGCCAACCACAAAATTCTGTGGCGTCCACAATTTTAATTCTAGAAGTACCAAATGTAGATATTACATTGGTGGAGCCAATATCTATCCGTGTTGGAAAAATCAGCGGGTTACGTCTTCTCCCGACTGCGCAAATGGCAAAAATGCGTTGCACCCACAAGTCTATCCATAAGAACTTGCCCCGCACTTCTCATCCGCAATCCTTATCCATGTTCTATATCAGGTGGAAACTGAGAGCTGGGTATTTATAGTCGAGAGACCCGACTGTAAGCGCTCTTATTTGTTTGCTTAGTATTTATTTAACTTTCTTTACAGCAACCAACCTACATCTTGGAGTATTTCGTTATAACATTTCCAATATGCTTTTGCACATACTCGTAATATATCAATTTATCAGATTAAACCCACTACCTCGAGTTCTATATTACCTGGCACCTTATAAACGTTGCCTACACTTTAATTGAATTCATGGAATTTCCTAGCGCCCCAGAAATGCAAGCCCTTCAAGGACAAGCAAGGACAAAAAACGATGAAGTGGGAAATAGAATACTGAAACCCTTTTTTGCAGTAATTCCAATCCTTTTGCCAAGTGCCTGGCTGGCTTTTGCCAACAGAAATTAGCCCCCAAAGTGAATACAAAAGAGCTGCTAAAAACACAGGGAAAAAAACACGCTGAAAGGACACCGGTGGGTGGGTTTCGGGCGGAGCTGGGGGCTGAATAAAATCAAGGGTTGACCATGTGTCCTTGCCGGCTGCTCCTCTCATATTTCACAGACGCCCTGCCCAGGGACATCGACACTTATTGTTATTAGCATCCCAGTATCGGGCCCGAGGACCTTCGTCCTGCGGACAAAAACAGGACGTGTTAACCTTTCGCCGGGCCTGGCCAGCCTGGAGGTGGTCGCGTCCATTTCAAAAGCCAATTACATGCGCTTTTAAGCGTGTAAAGTTTTGTAATATGATTTGTTGGCCTGCTCGAATGTCCTGGTTTTTATGAGCATGTCCTCGACACGGGCAGAAGAAAGGACAACGAGTTCAGGTGGAAAGTTAGCGAGTGTGCTTATAATAGTGGTGCAACTTGAACTAACCAAATCAGTCAGTTCTTTATATATTTCCAGGTCATTTTTCTCATTAAAACACCACCTTCTTCGGGGGAATTAAAAATAAAGCAAGCCGAGTGGTTGCTCAATTCCGGGTTTTGCTTTTTTTTTTGTGAAAAGTAGTCCCTGCTTTGGAAATTCTACGACTGTCAGAAGTTACAACAGCTCAAAACCTCATTCAGAAAACAGTCGCACAGTCGCCACAAATTCTAAGTTTGTAAGGGTTTTTACGTTTTCACAAGATACAAATTTTTCAGACAAAGACGTAAACGATGATGAACAAACTGAAAATGAAACATCGGAAGATTCCCAAGACATATGCCACGGACATGGAAGCCGAGGTTGCCGCAGCCCTGGCCGCTGCAGCCGAAGATGCCAAATTGGAGCAGGAGCGCCTGGATGGGGAGGCAGTGTCGACTGGCGACGATGAGACAGAGTTTCTATCCATGAACTCGTGCGAGGAGTCGGAAGAGGCTGCTCCGCCGCTGACCCCATCAGTGTCCGATGAGGAGATCAACACCAAAGAGCCAACCGGATCGACGTCCACCGATGAGGGGGAGGAGGCCGACGATGACGCCTTCGCCATGGACGAGGCTTCGCTGTTGGACGTGATGGAGCCGATGCCGGGAATGCCGCCGCCGTGCCCCCACAAGAAGATGGAACAGCAGCAGGAGCGCTTGAAGAGCATCGTTGATCTCTGCCAGAACATCCGCCAGCGCTTGACGGACATATCCGATCAGCTGCAGGAGAAGACCGCCGAGCTGGATCTGAAGATCCAGGCCAAGAAAAAGGAGCGCGATCTCCACAAGAAGATCAACAACATGTAAGGCCGCACGCAGCAGCACCACCACCCCACCCCTCCAGCTCCAGCTCCAGCTCCAGCTCGAAAGAAACAACGCAACCCCAATAAACCCCGCCTGTGAAATTTAGTCAAATGATTTAAAGCATCACTCGGATTTTAACACTAACCTTGGCGCACTATTTGCAGCAGCAATAAGGAATTGACACGGAATCTGTGCACGACTTTCCGAAATATAAAATACTGAATATTCAATGGATCTATTGTCCAGATGAAGCCGAACCTGCAAGCAACACGTATCAGTCGACTGTTTGATGAGTGACTCGTCTTTACCAAGACATCAGTTGCAAATTATTAATGTTCCTAGTTTTATTAAAAGAAAATTATTTTAAATTCAATGGCCAAAGCTTTTCATTTACATTCGTTTCAGCATATTAAAAAGATATGGTTAAATAAATGACAGGAAAACCAAAGATGTGCTTGAAAGTGTCGGTTCTCAGTTTCCACCTGATTTGTATGCACCTGATTTGTATTTGTATGCAAACCAATTTTCTTAGTTCGCGCAGGCGGAAATGGTCGGAACCGCTTGATTTTCGCAACATGGATATATATTAGCTCTACTAATATAACATTCATACTTCATTCATAGAATTTTAGGCGTTTATACGGTTAGAGCCACGGACAGACGGACAGACAGACAGACGGGCGGACAGAAGGACAGACGCACATGACTAGATCGACTCGTCGTCCTCCCTGATACGTACATTATTTTTAAGAACCGGGTATAATAAGGTAAAGCAACATACGTTATAACAAATTTATCATTTCAATACATATTTAGATGCAATTAATTGTAATTAATCTTTAGCCTCGAGCAACATTGTTCAAAATGCTTTTCACGCTTGAAGTGTACGGTGGGAATACTGAACCCACTCAGAAGCTTGTTGGCAACCCTACGCTTTTTTTATCGATTACTTATCGAAAATTTCTCCCATCTGTAGGCGGAGCCGTCACTTTTGCAAAATCACGCGTCAAATCGGACATATAGGAAGCAAATTCCAGAAGCTCTGGTAAAATCAA
>JAJJHQ010004865.1:53790-120457 GCA_021223825.1 Drosophila ironensis
CTCTCTTGGTTGCTGCTTTATTACAACGCCGGGTCCGGCAAAATTGTTGTTGGATTTATGGCGGCATTACATGACATGATTAATGGGCTCCAATACCCGCGAAAAACTCGTGGAAAGCGGGCCTTGCACCCGCCGCCTCCCTCGCCACTCAAACAGCGGGTCAGGGGGTCAGAGGGGGGAAGGGGCGTAGGGGGTATGGGTGTATGGTCAACCAGGACAATGGACATGCCGGCAAATGTTGACCAGCAGGCGGATTTACAACGCAGCTCCATCAGCACCACCGTCATCATCATAGTCATCGTCATCGTCATCGAAAAACGCCTCAAAGCAAATGCAACTGCAACGCGCAGGCAAGGAACCAGGAAAAGGGGCACAAAAAAATAGGATAAAGGACTCGGCGAGGATAAAGGTTAAGCTATAATGCTAGAGAAATTCAATTAAGCCAAGAGATGCAGCAATTTTTCTGGAATAGATCAAGAAAACGCTGGGAGATCCCCCAGATTCAACTGGGATGGAGGGAAGGCTGCGTATACCCAAGACAAACCATTTCAAGTCCTAAAACTATAAATTGATGTATTTGGTAATTAATGTATAAGTGCAAAAATACCTAATTTTATCGATTTAGGCCATCATTTCTAGTTACGAGCTCACGAAAAAGCTTGGTTTTCTCAACTAAGAGAGAAAGAAGGTTTTGTATACCCAAGAAACCTCATTTTAAAATTTTTATACTACAAATAAGACAAATTTAATGTAAGTAAATGTAAATATAAGTAAAATAACAAGTGCTAAAATAACCACTTCTAGTTACAAGTTCAAGAAAACACTTAAAGATCCCAAGATTCAACTATCAAGAAGGGATGTTTTTGTATACCCAAGAAAACGTATTTAAAGTCTTTAAACTACAAATATGCAAGTCTTTTGCATATAATAACTCTTCCTGTTCCTTTTGTATACCATATATCTTAAGGTACAAATGGTATATTAACTTTATGCAAATGTGTGTAACTGGCAGGAGACATCTCCGACGCCATAAAGTATATATATTCTTGATCAGCATCAACAGCCGATTCGGTAGAGCCATGTCTGTCTGTCCGTCCGTCTGTCTGTCCGTATGAACGCCTAGCCTTTTGAAACTATAATAAATAGAGAAAAACAAATTTCACAATCGGATTGTAGGGATATCAGTTCAGCTTATTTTTAAAATCAGCTACCTCCCCTCGCACCCCCGCAAACTGCGAAATTCTGTGGTATCCACACTCCATGGCATTTTTAACTCCATAGGTACAAAATTTGGACAGTACATTGTGTTGCGAAAATCAGCCGGTTACGAGTTATCAGTTAATGGTGATGAACTCGCATTGGGGTCCCATAATGAATTCACTGCTAATCGGTATGACACTTGTGACAACCTCAAAAGTCTTTTCGAAGAGTATTTTCTCAAATGTCGCGATGGTGAGGAGCATGACTTGGATACAGACGAAGAGATCTTGGATACTAAAGAGCCTATAATGTGTAGTAAAGAAAAGAAGACTTAAAACTACACGTTGCATTGAAAATTTCATTCACAAAATGCAACAAAATGCAACAAAAGTTCTTTTATTGGATGTTTAGGTCGTGATTGAGAGGACGACGCATTCGCTGCACATCTCATCTTCGCACAGTTTGGCCTCAAAGTTGGTGTTGAAAAGTGTGTTGCACACTGTTGCGGCCACATTGTGGAGAGCGATTCGCTTGGATCTGCCGCGGGCTACGAATTTCGTAGTGTCCACAAAGATTGCCACACGATACATAATGTTAGGCTCCTGTCCCGAAGCCCCATAGTCTCGAAAAGAATTGTCGGGGAGGAGCATGGTCAAAAGCCAGGCCGGATGCAACTTCTCCCAGTTGGGCGGCAACTTCGTGCGCTTCGGTGGTTCATTATAATCGGCTAATCTTTCGCGCTGCCACTCGAGAAAGAGCTGAAAGTGTTCATTGGAGTGCAAATGCAGGCTCATCATGGAATACGAGTGATACTCGGGCAACGGCTCGTCGCGTAGCTTGCGACTCTTGCGGTGCTTTCTGTCACTTTTGCGTGCAGAGCGCTTACGATTCTGGGAGTTAGCCCTGCTCCCACTTGCGTTCTCCTCCCTCGTCTCCTCGCCCATCTTCTGATCCGGCTTACCCTCTGTAGGTTCCTTTTTCACGACACCAGGTCCGGAAAAGGACACCGGGATGGTCACTACACCGGGATCTTGGAGCACCACCGGCTCCTGTTTGGCTGCATTGATATTCTCGAGCACAGGCTTCGATCCAGGGTGGGTCGGTTCCTCATTCACTTCCATTGGCCCGGACAAGGTCGTCGGCACGGTGAACTGGTTCAGACCTAGAAGAGTCAAAGTTCTTACATAATACAGAGACAAAGATAATACATAATACAGAGACAAAGATCTTCTATACTACCGTATATTCTTTTATCCGCGGGTTGATTTTACCAGAGCTTCTGGAATTTGCTTCCTATATGTCCGATTTGACGCGTGATTTTGCAAAAGTGACGGCTCGGCCTAGTGGATGGGAGAAATTTTCGATAAGTAATCGAAAAAAAGCGTAGGGTTGCCAACAAGCTTCTGAGTGGGTTCAGTATTCCCACCCTACACTTCGAGCGTGCACAGAAATTTGAATAATGTTGCTTTAGGCTAAAGATTAATTACAATTATTTGCAACTAAATATGTATTGAAATGATAAATTTATTATAACGTATGTTGGCTTACCTTATTATACCCGGTTCCTAAAAATAATGTACGTATCAGGGAGGATGACGAGTCGATCTAGTCATGTCCGTCTGTCCGCCCGTCTGTCTGTCTGTCCGTCTGTCCGTGGCTCTAACCGTATGAACGCCCAGATTTTGGACAATATAATGGATAGAATGGATAGAATCTTAACTGCATTTCGGAATTGTTTCGGAAAATACATTAATACAGCACAAGTTGGTTTTGGAAATCGGCTAACAGCGCCTGCACCTCCGCAAACTGTGAAATTCTATGACGACCACAATTTTAACTCGAGAAATACCAAATTCGGATAGTGCACTGCAAGAGCCTTTATCACGGAAATGACAAAAAGGTGTTGCGCCCACAAGTTTTTCCATAAAAACATGTCGCCCACTTTTCATATTCACTCACACCTACAAACACAGATTACGAAATTGGTTGCACCCACAATTTCAATGCTATTATATTGTTCTAAAAATCAAGCGGAAACTGAGAACCGGATATTTATTGTCGAGACACTATAATCGTTCTTACTTGCTCTTTCTTCGGGTTGGTTTTACCAGAGCTTCTGGATTTTGCTTCCTATATGTCCGATTTGACGCGTGATTTTGCAAAAGTGACGGCTCCGCCTACAGATGGGAGAAATTTTCGATAAGTAATCGGAAAAAAAGCGTAGGGTTCCCAACAGGCTGCAGAGAGGTTCTGTGTTCCCACCATACACTTCAAGCGTGAACAACAATTTTGAACAACATTGCTTAAGTCTAAAGATTAGTTACAGTAAAAAGAATGAAAGAATGTATGTAGCAGGGAGATCGACTCTTTGCCGACCCCAAAAAGAACGAGTATATGTTATATGTATTGTCCACTGATCAAACAGGTACATGCAAATTACGTCTAGATCGGACAATAAATAAAGAAGATATGACCAGTTAAAGTTTTACCCACCCCGTGCCACGGCAACGGCATGCCGCTGCACATGCTGGGTGACGTCATATAAAAAATATAAATTTTTCTGTATCACGTTGTCGAGAAATCTCGACTACAGCGTTTCTACTTGTTTGCTTAAAATTTTAGAAAATTCAAATAAATAAAAAAAAAACCAAAGAAGTATTCACGCAGCTTAAATTCTAAACTTTAATGATTAACCTGTTGTTGTTGAAACATAGTTTCTAATTTATTGTTTGCCTTAGTAATACCTGAAGAACTATATTCAGAAACCAAGATATACATCTAGGTCCTAGTCAATTTATCTCGAGTCTCGAGCTTTAAAGCAACTCATCCCATCAAAGCTTATTATGCTTTCAATCCATCTGTTTGCCGGGCAAAAAACAACCAAAACCCCTTTCTGGGAGCCATAAAATTTGAGACATTTCCGCTATGCAAATGACTGCCAATTAGTTCAATCTGCCATCGAGGATACCCTCACCTGGGACCTCGCTCCGCCCCTCCCCAGCGAAGCTCCTCCACAAATATGACACATTCGAAAGTATCCGAGCTCTTAGCTCTCAACGATGTCCTGTTTTTGCCTCCTTTTTGCTGCAGCAGCAGCAGCAGCAACAACAGCCAATCAATTGCAAAGTGGGAAGGTTAAAATTCCGAAAGTCAAACTGAAGCAGCTCCAGAATTCAGATTCCGGTTCGGATACAGATACAGATACAGATACAAATACACCCCCCACCGGATGCCCAAACTCTTGATTCCTTCGCTTTTCGATTCGTTTATTCTGTTGATCCATCAAATTAAAAATGTAATGCTCCAACATTTAAACACCCTAATGCAGGCAGCCTGGTCTGGGGCATCGGGGATCACTAATAAGTGCAATCAGTGAGTGCCGAGGTGCGGGAGTTACCTGTCCAACCCACCTGCACCGGCACCTGCACCTCTATCTGTATCTGTATCTGTATCTGTATCTGTATCTGTATCTGTATCTGTGTCTGAGGGTGTCTCTTCTGGCATCTCTGCGTCCCGAGTGCAGTTTGCCTTTTGTTTTTGCTCTGTTCGGTCGCTTTTTTGTTTTATTTCCCAGCATTCGTCTCCTAATGAACTCCCAAAAATCGGGGAACGTGTCAGGGGGTGTCACTGTGGCCGGCACTGAGAGAAACATCCACTGACATTGTAAAGCTCATTAACATTTGAGTAGGCATTGCTGGGAACCAAATAAAGGTGAAAGCAATATATGTAACTGCTGCTTTTATTTATTTATTGGCATTTCTTTAGGAATATGTTGCCATAATAATAATAATACTCACTCTTTTATTATATACTATACATTTAAGGTATAGATAACTTAATATAACAGAAATCCTGAGGTTTCATAATGAAATTCTGGAACTACCAGTATAAACATGACTACACTATGCATAAAAAATAAATGATATACCTACTGCTATCTATAGTGTGTTTTTATAAATGCTTAAAAAGAACATATTTCCTTTAGGGTACCATATGGATTATGTTGGGATTTTAAGATAATGGTAATACTCAGTACTCCTACATAAATACTTTTATAACGAATTTCCATTACCATAAACATGACTCCACTACACTATTTATGAGAAACCAATTGATATATTGTAGTGATATATTTTTCATTGAAATTCAAGAATACCCATAATCAGAGGAACTTTAGTAATAATTTTAGTAATATCTTGAAGTATATAAAGCACACTTTCTGCGAGTGCACTGCAACCATCAAGTGGCATCAACGTTGTCATGATTTCTGCTTGTTAACATGGCTACCGAATGGAGGAAAAGGACTTGCCACATCCACTCGCTTTCCAATTCGGATCTGTATTCCGCTCCGCTCCGCTCCGCTCCGTTCCGTTCGCTTCGGTTTGGTTTGGTTCAGTTTGGTTTGGTTTTCCTGTCTTTCGAGTTGGGAATTCTGAAAATTTAACTCTTAACGTTGCTCCCGTCGCTTTTTGATTGTTGGGGAATGGGGCTGAGAATGAGGGGGAGGGTCATGGGTATGGAAATGCCGGATTCTGGGAGTGTGAGCAGTTTTTGGGGATTCCGGATCGGGGGAGAGGGGTGCGGCTGCCATAATTCCTCGTCGACATGTCAACAGAGGAAATCCAAAGGAACGGGGATTGGCTGCCGAACACAGTTTTCCACACCGAATGCGACAGACAGACTCTCCGTCCGGGAAAAACTCCGGACTCCGGACTCCGGACTGCGGACAGAGATACGGGCCCTGGGAAGGAGAATACGGCGTGTTAGTTCATTTTGATTGCTAATTGGTTTGTTAAACAATGGCATTCGGGGGGTTTTAACGAATATTGCCCCAAAAATGCCACGAGGTCGGGTTTATGCAAATCCATTCACTGAAAGCGCTTCAGGAACACTTTCACAGCTTACTTACTCCAGGAAATGTTCAGGGATTCCTTGCATTCTTCAGAAAAACATGTTTTCAGGAAGCACAGAATCTTAAATCCTAAGTTACAATATACAGGGAATAAATTTACTTAGCTATTAAGCTTTGTTTCCAGTTTATAGCCATGGAAAAACTAAGTAAGCTTCAAAATTTCGCTGGAAATCTTCTTCATACAACCCCTCGAAGTCCTACAAATTTCTTGAGAAATCATCTAACAGATTACTCCAGAATTTCTTGTAATATTTTATATTTTTCATAGCTGCCCCCAATTAGTGTAAATTCCTGTGGCGACCCTCTCGCCGGCGCTTCTGTTTGCATTCATCTCTAGTTAAGTAATTTCCACGAACAGTTTTCGCAGCCAAGTTTGCCGACCGCAAAGGCGGAGCGAGTGCTTGAGAATTCTGGCTGGAAAATCATTTTCCGCTAAACGAAAGCCTCATTTTTCTGGGAAAGAGCCACCAGGATTGGGGAGAGGGGGATGCAAATTAAGCAAGAAGGCCACCGCCGGCGGCCTAATTGTTTTGGTAAATCAGTTGCAGGTGCAGGTGCAGCGATGGACAGGACAACTGGGGCAGGACAACTGGGGCAGCAACAAGTGGAGGCAACCGCATAATCCACAGCAACCACAAAGGCCACACCCCCACGCACACACACGGTGGCGCATTAATAAATTTTCACGGCAAAAAGGCAGCGAAAAACTGTGAAAAATATTGAAAAACCGATCTCTACACAATTGTCCATAAAGTGGACATTGAAGCGCCAGCCGAGCGGATGTTTTTTATTTTTATTTGTTGTATTTTTAATATTCTTTGTTGTTGCATTTGTTTATCCTGTTTTTTTTTTTTATTTTTTAACCAAACCAAGCCAAACCAAACCAAACCAAACCGAAGCGAAGCCGAGCGAAGTGTTGGTGGTGTTGCCGCTGGTGTCATTTGTTTTTGCTGCGGCAACCACAGCAAGGATTAAAGCGGACAGGACACTCTGCTGCTGCTGCTGTTGTTGTTGTTGTTTGCTTTTGTTAGCCACATTGTCACAGCAACAACAGGAAGCGCCAGAAGGAGGGCACTGGCCAACAATGACTCGTTGATATTGACAACTTTTTAATCACTTAATAAATTCAATAAAATTAAATGCGGTTAAGCGTCAACAAGGGCGACCCCGTCCAGCCCCAAGTGTCCTGTTTGTCCCCTTCAATCACGGATCCTTTCATCCGTCAGTCAATCAAGCGTTTGACAAAAATACTCAAGCGCGCTGACAATGAACAAAAGACTTTGGGGCAAATGCGCTGTCGAAAGGATTCGATTCCGGTTGTCCTTCCACTCGAAAGCTGGTCAAATATTTGTTTGGCCTTTCTGGGCCTTTTTTTTTTGGTAAGGCGGGGGCAGGCTTTTGTTTTTTAGCTGCGAGAGCAAAATGTTTGCAGGCAGCTTACAAATTTTATTAAAATTTATTCAACAACGGGAATCAGTTGAGCTTAAAGTATTCCTCTTTTGGGGATACAAAATATTGATCCCAATTTGCTGAATCCTTGCAATTGAAGAGCATCCTTGCCGCGACTTCCTTGCCTTTGAAATGCCAACACGCTCTCCTGGAGTCGTCTCCCTTTTGAAGGACATTTAATTAGCGTGAATTATTTGGTGCGCAGCATTTTAATTTGGCAAATTAAGCGCCATCGCCCCCGTTTTTTTCGGCCAACAAGCAGGGAATCCAGGAGTCCTAATCCCCCGCCCCACCACATCGCCGAGCAGCAGTGAAGTAGACTTTGGATTTAGTAGAGGAAATCTCAGCTATCGGGGATTATGTCGAACCAATGGCTAATTGGCTGGGGAGTTAATTGTATTTGGCTCCAGCCCTCCCCCCCTGGCTTTTCCACGGGCTTTTCCGCTAAGCGCATTAGAAAATAAACAGGAAACAAAGTCTGGGTTAACCACGACGCCCTCAGGGTTCATATATCCATTTGTTTTTCCATCCGCTGCAGCGCGCTGCTTTGGATTTCACTCTATTTTTGCGCCCATCGAACGGCATCACTTTGGGGTGACAGGTAACAAATTGCCAACATTGGCATTTAAATTGTAATGCTTTAACGGCGACGGAGCTGCAATTTAAAGTTTGCTCACACAATTGACTTTGCTTGCGTGACGCTTTGGATTTTGTGGCAGCCACGCCCCCGAAATGCCCCCTCCCGAGGGCGGGCCAGTGCCCATCCTTTGGGCCACCGCATGCAATCAGCGTTGGCCAGGCCATTTCATTAGCACCAAATTAAGCTAAAATCACAAAAAAGAGAATGCAGTCTGAGGGGAAACGAATTTTTGCGGATCTATAAAACTGCAATAGACGTTTATCGAGGTATTTTTTCGACCCAAAGTATCTGAAAACGCTGACAATCGACTTAATCGATAATAATCGATTTTTCCTTGATTGCACATTTTGTAAGTGCAACTATTTTGCTGCCTTGATTAATTTAACTTAATGTTATGTTGTGACTTATTTTAAAGGCAGTTTATACATTCCTCTAGTGCCTATAACAACATAAACTTATAAAAAACTTTCTCCTGCAATATGTAAGGTGAAATCAATCTTAAATTCCGCTTTGTTCAATCGATTATTAAACAGCCAAAAGCCTTGTACAATCGGTGTTTTTCTTGATTAAGATTTTGTACTATAGGTGCAACTATTTGCTGCCATGTTTCAGTTACTTTTAAACAGTTTATACGAGTACATTAATCTATCTCCTATAATCTTGCAATATGTAAGGCAAAATCACTCAAATATCTCGCCTTGTGTCATTTTTACAGGGTATCAGCTGTCTTTGAAAACCGAATTGTAATTCATAAAAAAGAAAACATTAAAAAACGCATAAAACCAGCAAAAAAGTATACAAAAAATCGGAGAAGAAATACAAAAACCGAAACGAGCTCGCCTCATTTCGTTTGTAATTTGTTCGAATAAATTGGCAGGCTGGAGGCTGAGGGGCATGCGGCTTTCGGGGACCACTCTCCAGTTCTTTCACCTTTTTGGGGTACAACCCCCCGGCCCCCTCTTCCACCCATCTACCCCCTCCCTTTGCCCCCTTATCAGAGCTCTTTGTAATTTCTGGCCAACCATTTTCCATTGGCATTGCATTGGCCATTTTTATATTTTCGGTTCATTTCGCTGGCCCCTCCCCCGCGCATTTTCCGCCACCCAGCCCCCCCAGGCCCCTCCTCCACATTTCCCTCCACTTTATATTCCCCCATGTTTTCGTTTTTCTCGCTCTTTGCCACCTCCACCACCCCCCTGGCGGCGGGTTTTGTTTTGTTTTTGCTGGCCATTCGTTTCGCATTTTCGCATTTTCGCGTGGCGCGGTTTCGCGTATCTTTGTATCGCAGCAACTTTTGCGCGCACGAGTATCTGTATCTGAGTATCTGTATCTGCGCTCCGACAACCGACAACTTAATGCTCAATACAAATTGCAGCCACTACTCGTACAGCAGGCGAATTTGCGTAATCCAAACTCAAGGCTCAAGCCAAAGACCTGTCCATAATGTATTAACCAAATGCATGGAAATCCGCAGCAATCAACAGGAATTAATGGAATTAAAAACCCCGAGAGCCTCAAAAAAACACTTATAAATTCCACAAATAGTTTTGCAGCGACCTCTTCTCGGCATTTGTATTCATTTTTGCGAACAGAGTTGTTTGTCACTCCTCCCCGCTTTTCACACAACAATAAAACAGCACAAAGAGCACTGGGGCCGAGGAAAAAACATGAAGAAAAGTGTAAAACACATTGTGAAAATGTACATTTTTCCATTGATTAAATGCGAAACGGCAAGTGGCGGAAAAAACGCTGAAAATCTGCGTGCGGTTCCAGCTACAAGAGGTTACAACTATTTTCCCGGGCAGCATATTCAAGCCAAGAAATTTGCAGTTCATCGGGCAAATCGAACATGTTTTCAAACTATGTTGAAGTCTCTGATGTAATTCAAGGTTTGCGAGGGTTTTCCGGGACTGCTGGCCACTTTAGTTTTGGGCGATTTCCCACCCACGGCGATTTTTCCCAAGTGCGAAACCCCATCGTCCTGCGTGTCACCAAAATCGAACAATATCTATGCCTCCTTCGGCGACCTTGACCAATCGCAGCCAAGGCCGAGGCCGAGGCCCCGGCAAGGGTCCTTGAGGACCACGGGGACCAAGGTGTTGAGCGGCCGGACGGACGGACACTCATTCACCCAATCGACTGTGCGGTTAATGGCCTCGGCAAATTTCCCTGCGGTCGGCCAACTCCATCGTCCTGCTGCATGTCCCATCGTCCTGCTGCATGCATCCTGCATTCAGCATCCCGAAATCGAGTTAGTTATGCCAATTAATGCGACAATTGCCGAAAATAGAGCTCCTGCCGATTGGAACCAATGTGGCCTAATCACCAATAATCCGCATTAATAGCCATCAATTTGGTTCATGTTCATGTCCATGTCCTGCGGTCAGCAGATGTCCTTCAATTTTTGGGACCTCACATGGCTCGCAGGCTTGCCGGCCACTTGCAGTATTTTTGGCCAGAGTCGGGCAGGCAAATGGTTTGCCAAGCAACTGCAACCAAACTATAATTACTTATTAAAGGTCGTAGATTACTTACATATAATAAACTTACCCTCCTACTAACCGTTGACTACACCCTGCAGGAACCTTACAGGGTGCCAACTCCTAACACTTATACTTAACCTATCACAACAACATTCCATCTGGTTTCCTCTATATTTCTAATACACTCGGGTCTTTCCTCGCGACTCGAGCCGTACGTTACACGGCTGCGCCCCCACAGGAGATGACTGGTTTTACGCTACAACGCGCACAAAAAAAAGAAATGAAAATGAAAACCATACATCTAAGCGACTCACGTTTCGACTCACGTATCTTCCAGTTTGAGATCATCTAATATATTATATTAATTTTAATACTCGTGTGTTTTTTACCGGATTTTCCCCGCCCCCAGCCGACAACCGCAAAGTGTGAAAACGTTGTCATCGATAAGACAACCGGGGATACTCGAGAGATAAGTGGCCGTTGAAAAATATTAATTCGCGGTTGGTTTTCCCGCCCGGCCCCACCAGATTTGATAATTCAAAAGCGGAATTTCTCAATTTGCGAGTAATTCTTACGCCCGACTTTCGTTATCATTTACTTTATCGCTGTGTCTGCCGTATGTCTATCTAAAGTTATCAAATTAGCAGAGAAATGGGTTTTATAGGAAAGATTCTGGAATCCACATTGAAATTAGCCTTATCCATAACTCGATGTTTATATAACCCTAACTGAAGTTCTAAAAGAATCCAAAAAGAGGTAACAATTTGATATGGTTCTGCAAAGGCAATCCCTGAAAGCAAATGCACCCAATGACATGGGTTTTATAAGAAAGATTCTAGAATCCTTGTTGAAACTACCCTATATAACTCTATCCATAACTGAAGTTCCAAAAGAATCTAAAAAGAGATGCAAATTTATAACGCTTCACCGAAAGAGGATTTCCTGAAATATTGAAAACAAACGAGTATTTCACACCCCGCTGTATGTGGAAATAAAAACAAATAGTTGAATTTTTTTGTAAATACTTTTTGCATGTGATTTTTGTTTTTTATTTGGTTTTGGGTCAAATTCGTTTTTGTGTTAAGTTTTCTTTCTTTTCGCGCTAAAACTTACAGGCTAGACAAAAAAATTGATTTCTCCGCTTAAACGACTAGTTAAACTTAAAAATTACAAATAGCTAAATTCGCGTATTATCCACCGAAAAAAAATATAGATTGTTGAAAAAAAATTGAAAGTGTTACATGGCTAACTGTACAAGAGTGTGTGGTGTGTTTTGGGTATTGATCTAAGGTTGTTTTTTTGTTTTTTGCTTAAGATTTTTCTTGGTATTTTTTTCGTTTGTTGGGTTTTCGTTTAGACTTTGTTTTGGGGCTGAAGCCCAAGAAAATCTATTGAAATTGTCGAGAGAGTGGCCAACGAACTCGTCGCACGATTTTATGAAGCCGAGCATAAAACTTCGCCGGAGCTCGAAGTCCATTTTCCTACCGTTTCCGGTTGCTGCTGATGATGATTTTCCCGCTGATGATGATTTTCCCTGCTCCGTTTGCCGGCCGGAGGCGTCTTCGTCCATCTCATTACTCGTACTTATATCTCTATATCACAATATCTTTTCGGATTTTTGTTTCTCGGTTCTGCCTTCGCTTGCCCGCCGCTCTGCGCTGCCCGCTTCGGATTTTATCACTTTTTTTTTTTGGGTCACCTGGTCACCTGGTCGCCCATTCGCAGTCCCAGTCACCCGGTCACCCGGTTACCCGGTCATCCCCTCTCCGTTTCGCAGACCTTAGTACGGCCTCCACACTGTCTTCTGCTGGACGGCCGCGCTCTTGAGCTTGGTGGCCGCCGGCAGGGTGGTCTCCGGCGATGCCTGGCGGGGATTGGGCACGACAACGGGCTCGTGGTAGAGGGGCTTCATGGCCGACGGGGCCTTCAGGTCGCAGCGCATCCTCAGCGGCCCGATGTGGTGGTGGGCCGGCGGCGAGCTGCGCGTCGAGTCGATGCTCTTGTCCAGGTCGTACTCCGACTTCACCACGTCGATCTGCTCGTCGTCGGAGTCCGCATCGGAGGCCGACTGCTCGTGGATGGAGCTCGTCTCGATGGAGGTGTTCAGCTTGAGCAGCACGTGCTGCTGGGTGGGCGAGGAGCTCGAGGGGCGCGACGAGGCGGGGCTGATGTGGCTGAGGGCGCCGGGCACCTCGCCGGCATGGTGCAGGACCGCGTTGCGGGCTCGCAGGCCGGCGGCCGCGGCGCTGGCAAAGTTGTACGGATGGAAGGCGTGTGGCGTGGCCTTGGGATGCGGCTGCTGGTGGGCGGAGGCGGAGGCGGCGGCTGCCGCAGCGGCGGCCACATGGTTGAACGGAAACTGGGGCATGGCGTACGCGGCCGCCGGAGCAGCGCCCGGTGGCGAGGGCATCATGGCCGCCGGCTGTCCGGCCGGAGCTCCGCCGGGATGGTACTCGGCAGCGGGCGCCGGCAGGGCTCCGCCGGTGGGAGCACCTCCGGAGGCGGCGGCGGCAGCCACGGCGGCCGTGGAGGAGGCGGCAGAGACGGGCGAGACCTGGGCGGCGGCGGCCTTGGCCAGAGCGGGATGGTGCACCTGGGCCGCTTGGGCGGCGGCCTGGTGGCGGAAGTAGTCCGCATAGCCGTAGGTCATGTACGCCGCGTCCAGCCAGGCGGGGTTCAGCATGAACGGGTTGAAGGCGCCGGGATGTGGATAGCCATAGCCTGCAAGAGCAATGCAAAAAAAAGAGGTGGAAAATTAGTAAAATCCAGTGCGGAAAACTCTTGAAAACCATTTGAACAAGGAACTGTGGGGGGGAGTGGGGAGGAGGGAGCGAACCGAAAAGATAATGGAAACTAAAAAACTCACTTTGCTTACTTCTTGGCTCCCGCGGCCCGTCGACCGTCACCTTGATGGCTTTGCTGTAGCTGGCAATCTGCACCGGATAGGTGGCGATCGTGATCGTCAGCGTGAAGGACTTGCCCCGTCCGGAGCGGCCCACGAAGCGCAGATCGTTGAACTTGGCCACCTGGTTCTTCATCGTGGTGGTGCAGTTGCGCAGCTCGCCGCAGTAGTTCTCGTCGTTGCCGCACTTGATGGAGACCAGCGTGCCATCGGGCACGTCGTCCAGGGCGATCACCTTGAAGGCCCCCGGCAGCGACTTGTTCGAGCGCCAGTGGTTGGGCAGGGCGCTGCACAGGATCGAGGGCGATCCCGTCTGGGCCAGCTCGCCGTGGTACTCCTGCAGCATCTCGTGCAGGCTGGCGAACATGTCCGTCATCGAGCTGGGCATCTTGGCCGAGTTGCCGCTGCCGCTGCTGTTGTTGCCGCTGGCGGCGTTTTGGTTGGTGGAGGAGGAGGTGGTGCTGGTGCTGGTGCTGGTGTTGGCCTGGCTGAGGTCCGGCGTGGAGCTGCCGGTGCTGCTGGCCGAGTGTGTGCTGGTGTTGGCCGGGTTGCTGGCCAACCCGGAGGATCCCGAGATGGCAGCCGCTGCCGCAGCCGCCGCGGCGGCCGCCTGCAGGACCTGTGTGCTGGTGTTGTTGGCCACCATGGTGGGACCCGCTGGCAGATGCATTTCCCTAGTCTCTGCGCTTAATCCTTCGCGGCGGTGGCGATGGCGATGGTGGTGGTGGTAATCCTTGGCTTGCGTTTTTTCTTACGCTTTTCACACTGTCACTTGTTTGGCGTGGGGCACTTGGACAAAAAATCGCACTCGAAACTCTTCTTATATCCGCTCGCTTTTCGCTTTTCCGACTAACGATTTGTGATTTCTGATTTGTGATTTCAGATTTTTTGGCTTGTGATTTTCTTCTTCAGCGAATCTGCGGGCGTGTGTGGTGTGTGCGTGTTCTCGACACCGTAAAGTCGCTGAGTGAACTGATTCTCTGCTGCGATCGTTGGCAGTATTTAAAGTGGAATGCGCTGCCGTTGCCGTTGCTGCCGCGGCTGCTGCTGCTGCTGCCTCTGCTGCTGCTTCTGCTGCTGCCACAGCGGCAGGAGGGAGACGGGAGACGGGGCGCTGCCGTCCCTTTTCCGCACGCAGGTCGTCAAGGGGCACGGGGCAGGCTGTCCTTTTTAGCCGCCCGGTGGTTTCGGTTGGTTACCTACCCATCGTCTACCCATCTCCCCCGGCCCATCTCCCGTCTCCATCGCGCACGCAGGCGGCCTTAAGGGTGCAGGTAACGGAGCAACCACCATTGCCGCCGCAACAACAACCACAGTAAAAATTTCCCATTTTTCCATTGCGGTTCGTCGTCTCTCCCGAAAGAGAGCGCGCCGTGCGTCGTGTTGTTGCTCTTGCTTGTTACTTGTGGCCAGCACGGCACAACAACAGCAACAGCAACAAAAAGGCAGGACGGAAAAACGAGGAAAAATCAAACAGAATAAAAAAAAAAAAAAAAAACGAACTCGAGCCACAAGGGTGCCGGAGCGAGAGGGCGCACATCCGCCGGAGAGAGACGGGTAGAGCCACTGGAAAGGCGCAGGCGGGCGTTGTGGAAAAAAATTGCACCAAGAAGCAAATAAAAAACTGTTGAAAAAATGCTGAAAAAAATGCGGGGAAAACAAGAAAAACTCGGCGCATATAAGGAAAAGTCTCTCGGCTCGCTGGCTCGCTGGCTCGCTCGGGGCTCTCGCTCTCTTTTGCTCGCACAACGGGCGGTCTGGAAAATGTGTGTTTTCCTCCGCCTCCTCCTGCCTTTCTTTATTTTCCTTTATTTCGCACGCCACGCACGCCAAAAAGGAAAAGCGGGGCCCGTGCAACAGTTTCCCAGTTTTCGCACTGCCGCTGCGTTTTCCACTTCCAGCGGTGCGCGCCCGGGTGGGGGGTAGGAAAATGGAGGGGGGGAGGGGACCTCGCTGCCCCCTGCTCGGAGGCGACACAGGTAGTGCGGAGCGGAGCATCCTGCCGACAGGACATGAGGACTCAATTAGGCGACAGAGGCGGCGAAGGCGGGATCGGGATCGGGATCGCGCGAGATCATCGGGGAGCGTGTCCCTAAAAAACATAATCACTGAATTAGCATAAATTAGGCAGCTAAAGATTAGGGGAAATATATGTATTTCTATTATGGAGTATTCATAGATCTAAAGAGTTTCAAGATCAGCTAGACTAGGCAAGCTTGTAAGACCTATTATATTATAGAATATTCATAGATCTAAAGAGTTTCAAGATCAGCAGGATTTAGCAGATCGGTTGGCATTTTATTTGGTTAGAAAATATTGAAAAAATGATCTTAAAAGATCTTGTAAGATCTATTCAGCCTTATGCAAATCCCAAATGATCAAAAACCAAACTATGTATATGTAAATAAGTTACAAAACAATGTAAAAACTTTCTAATAAATTTAATCAAGAGATATGATCGACATAATAGACTAGGGATCAAACGATCGGTAGATCAGCGGAACAAACAGGAAGATTTGTATTTGTATTATAGAAACCATAAATCTCTGAGAGTAAAAGTATTACAATATCCTTTAATTTCAAATAGCAAAGGGTGGAAAGCTATTTTTTCACTCCAAATAAATCTATCAATCAAATATGACTCATATTATATGAGTTAAATGTAATTAGTTATACAAAAAGACTAGGAATAGATTTGAAACAGGTGGATCCCATGGATGTTTAAACCTTTAGAAATGGCAAAAAACATATAGTTTTAGAGGGAACAATCGGTAGATCAGCGAGCAAACAGGTTAAGCAGTTAGATATTTAGTTGTATTATAGAAGCTAGAAATCTCTAAGTAATTTCTTTCACTCCATATAAAAGTTTAACTAGTTTAAATTAGATTTACAAAAGGGTATTCGCTACAAGCTGGGCTATTCTTTGCTATTCCCGGTATGACACTTCCGGGCTGGATCTGCGGACCCCTGAAAGCCAGATGAGATCAGCCGGCTGGGCTGAATCTGATCCAATCAAGGATCGGAAATGGAAATGGGCCTGAAATCGAAGACACGAGGATTGCGCCACAAGAGTGCGGAGGTGGAAAAAGGGAATCGGGATATCGGGATATCGTGAATCGGGGAAGGACGCACAAATATTTACATGACTAATCGCCAGATAATCGCCCCGATCAGCATTAGGATTAAGTAGCGATCCCGATCGCCGGCAATGCTCAAATTTAGATAGCATTGTGGCCCAGGCCGGGGGTGACAATGGGTGTTAGTTGGATGTGGATTGAGATGCAGATACCGATCGGGTTGATCGAGTTCCGGAGATCGCAGTGCAGGGACATTGGGCAACAAAGGAGGCGCTAGATTGGATCTGGGTTGCAGATCTGCTTTGTGCGTAATATGATCAGGCGATTCAGGGGTTTTTCCAAAACAGAAACAAGATTGGCTATATTTCAGCAAAGGTTTTTAAAGATTTCCCTTCATAATTTCATTACCATTTCGATTTTTATAGAAACTAGTCTACTATTTGTAATATTTAATTGCTTATGTTAAGTGGTATATCTTGGGGATATATTGATTATATATTACAATTCACCTTGCTATTGATTTATTATTATAAGTGATCGCACTTTGAATGCATTTTAATATTGTTTTTTTGAATTCAAAGAAGCAATAAATTGATGAAATACATTCAAATGGATGAAATACATTCATTCAAAACACCTTTGTTTCTAGACCTATTGATGTTCCAGGTATATATTTCAGAAGATTTATTAATTACAAATCATACGAAGATATTACAACTATAAGGCATTTGCTATCTCCTGACTTTCTCATTAGCAACGCAGGGATTTCCTTTAATTTTTTGTATTCAACTCGTAACAAAACTATTGGAAAACCCAGTGTAATTGTTTCTCTGAATTTATCCTCTCGATTTCCTGCAGTGTAGCTCCAAATCAAATGCCTGGCTGGCCAAAAAATTGCGGGCCACCAAAACAACCATCAAAACGAGGCCACACCGCACAGGAGTTCGGGGGGCGGCAGGCTCTTGTGTCCTTCCCGAACAGAGTGGTGGGGTAGGGACTGGAAATCGGCATGCTTTTCCTCGCTTTTCCACGCTTTTCCTCGATTTTTTTTGGCTGGCAAAGAGGGGCCACAAGACCAACCAAAATGTCGCGCGAGAACGCGCCGCTCTCAGCTGGATACTTGGCCGCCGCACACTTCCAGTGCAACAGCGTACGAGTACGAGTACGGGCGAACAAAATAAAAATCAGTAAATCCACGGCCTCGGCCTCGGTCGGCTGCGCTGCTTTTGTGCGTGCGCGGCCGCTCGCTGAGCGGGCCAGGACCTCGCGGGACATCGCAGGACCTCCCGAATCCCATGGACATCGCGTGCGGCAAGGACGCGGCCGATTCCCGGGAATTCAGCGCGACCGCCGCCGCCTCGCTCCTGTCGAAGGGAATTCTGTTGCCATCGCTTGGAGGATCCTGCTGCGATTCCCCGGCAATTTGCGACAGAAGCCGCCGCAGCACGCGCATCCTCGCAGGATCGCCAGATCGCCAGATCGCAGGATCGCGGGCACAGGTACCGCGGCCCTACCTGTCCCCTCGGACTGTACCGCTCCGCCGCTCACAGGAGCCAAAAATCAAGCTAAACCCTTTTTTATAACCCAATCTGTAGCGCTTCTTTTTGCGGCTCCACCAGACACTAAATCGAAGAAAAAACGCGCCGGGAAAATTCGGGCGATTTTCGCAGGTATCTGCAGTCGTGCCTGCAGTCTGTGCCACAAGGACAGGTAGTGCAACCGCGCAATCTTAATCCTTTTGCTTATGAAAGTCAATCGCCCCGGATTAGCCAGCACGCCCCGCAAATATTTTGGCCGATTAACCGCCCGCCACGGGCCATAAACTATGGCCAACACAGAAATCACAAAAAATATACCCCTCGCCCTGGCTTTTGCCCGATCTATTCTTGCAGTCTACCTGTTGTCGAAATTTCTGGGGGATTGGTGTTTTTTTCTGCCGGATTTAGGTTCCACAGATCGCCGAGGTATCGGCATAAATTATATTGGTGGTTTAATGGGGACTAATTTGAAAAACCTGGTGGTTATATCCCTCATAAACAATTCCAACATGTTCACATGAAATGGAGGCTTCTCTCAGAAGAATTTCGAATGTATAAAATGGAAGAACCTGAAATATATATGCAACCAATGACTATGAAATTCGACAAGTACGTGATACGATGGGTATTTAACATAAATACAGCATTCAAAGACCTTTTAATGCCCCTCAAAATGATCACATGATATTACCAATATCCCACTCACCAGAAACACAGTAGTACTCGCACTTTCCCGAGGAAACTGGCACTGCAGAAGCCTCGGATCGATCGTAGCAACCCCAAAACGACCCTGCATTTGCATCGCAATTCTTCCAGATCCCTCCCCTTTTCCGCACGTAAGAGCCCGAGGGCGGGGGTTATTTCCTCGGCGCTCGAGACCACAACGATCCACCAACCGGGATCGCCGGCGAGCAGATGGCAAAAAAAGCAACGAGGCAGCACGAAAATAAATATAAACGATCGCCGAGGGGTTGATTTATTAATGGGGCGTTCTCGGCGATCGCGAAAGAGATGGCCTGCCACCGCAAAACAAAAACGAGATCGTAGCTCCGCCCACCGTATGTTTTACTTATTTTTTGGGGGATACCCCAAAGTTCAAGTAGCTCCGGGAGAGAAATTCTCCATTAGGGCGCAGAGAGTGGTGGGGGGGCTTGGGGAGAAAACTCAAAGGCACTGTGGAAATTCCAGTGGCGCAGGGGAAATTCTCGCAGGCCGAAAACGTAAAGAGGCCAAGTCAACGAGGTTTTTTATACCCTCAAATCGAAAGGGGTATTCAAAAATGTACAAGAAATTAGGAAAACCTTAAGTGATATTTTGGTAGACACCATTTTGGGTGAATTGGAAATTACTAAGCTTACAAAATATGGTGATATGATAGGGGGTATAAGAAAGCCTTGGATTCTTGGCGCATTTAATTTATTATAAATGTGTTAGGTCAATAAAACGTATCATAAACTTACTATGGTAAAACAAAAATAATATAAACTCGAAAAACAGACCAAACTTCTTACTTAGATTAAGATAGATTGTAAATATTGAACAATTAAAAGATTCTGCCAAATGGAATTCATGAATTGTGTTGTATTGTAGATAATTTGGTCATAATAAAATAAATAAATAAAAATAGAACTGAACGAAAATATAATAAAATAAATTATAAGTATCTGCCCAATTGAATTTATTGCCTTTGTAGAGTTCCAGTATAGCCCTTTCTACAAACTTTAATAATCTTAAAAGCCTTGGATCTCGGTTTAGTTAAGCTTTAAAAAAATAGTGTTGCTTATTTTATTTCTGGTTAAATATTTGTAGTATATAGCAACCAAAAAATCAAGCAAATTAGGAATTCTAAGAGAGCTAGAGGGAGTTTATAATAGCCAGGAGCTTTGCTCTATAGATCTCTTTGGCATGCCAGTGTACGACTTTTGTCGGCTTCCGAAAGGGTATCGAAAACACCACCTCCCCTCGCTCCCCCTCCGAGCGTGGAACTGGCAGTTGGTGTTTTTTAAAAAAACTACCAGCCACCGTAAAAAACATTTAAAAAGCCGACAGCGCTGCGGCCGCAGCAGCGACTGCAACTGCGACTGCGGCCGAGTAAGTGAATTGCGGTTTGTTGTTTTGGTTGTGGCGCTGCCGCAGTTGGCGCTGGCGTTGGCAGCGCCGTCGACCGAGGGTGTCCTTTATCCTTCGTCCTTCGTCCTTTGGCCCTCGGCCCTCGTCCTGCAACCCCCGAGTCGCGGCGAGAGCGAAAAAATTACACCACAGAGCCACAGACTGGCTCACCACTTTCCATTGGAAAACGCTTGTTTGAGTGATTTCTTTTTATTTTGGGGGGTGTTTTTCCTTTGCCTGCTTTTATTTTCTTTGCGTTTTCACGGGGAATGAGTGTATTTTTGGGTTTCGGGTTTCCTTCGCTGTCTTTGTTTGCTTTTTCCTTCTCCTCCCGCTTTTTTTTTCTTTGCTTTTTGTTGGCTGTAATGCCGCCTTTTGCTTTTGCGACACTCCCACAAAATTGTGTTTTGGTTAGGTGCCCAAGCATTGGCTGGCTGGCACCCCCGCCCCCTGCATTTTCCGATTTTCCACTGGCAGGAGCAGCTGCTGGCTCCGTTTGATCCTTTGGCCCGTGTGCGCTACTTTTCCTGGGCCCTGCATCCTTCGTCCGCGTTGCCCAAAAGGCATTTTGTTTGTATTTACTTCGGCGATCGTGCATTTCGATCGTGCATTTCCCTCATTTTCTTTTCTCTATTTACCTTTATTTTCCCTGTCCAATTGTTGCCTCAAAAAGTAGCGATCCATAACCGTTCTGACTGGCAAAGAATTTATTTTCGGGCCCGCGACAATTAGCCAGGAAAACTGTCTTGAGGGGCAGCTGCAGACAGAAGCGTTGAACTCCTAATGATCGCTCGCGATTGTTCCGAATGTCAACTACAAATTGTTTGGAGAAAACATGGAAGAAATTCGGTGAATAAAAAGAATGATATGTTGGCGGGGGAGTGTCCCAAGTTGGCAAAACAAAGGCTCATCGGTCGTGTTTCGGGCGTGCTTTGGGTTTCTTTTTTTAGGGACACTTTACAAGCCCCCAGATGGTCATTGGGTCTCGAAAACTATATAGTCGGCATCCCTTTGTGTTGCCCTGCTTTTTTTACTAAAAAAAAAACTGAAAGGCACACACCATTGATTCATTAACATGCATTCCAAGGAAGCTGCCACAGATGCTGTCTATTGTTTGAAATGGAAATTTATAGATCATAATTTCCCAAATCCGTATCATATATGGCTCTAACTTGCGAACTGCAGCACTTGGCTTTCGGGATCATACATTCATGTATGTGCTATATACTCGTAATCGCCCCGGCACATGCTACGAGTATATACCACGCACTATGTACTGCCGCAGCACACGCACTCGAGAGTTCGAGTTTGATGGGCAGACAATGTGCAGATTAGAGCTGAAAATCCGTTAAGCCCGCCCTTACGAGTGCGCCCTTAATGCGATTGCGACCCTCGAAATAAAAATAAATGCGAGGAAACCGAATCTCGCAGCCGGGAACCAGTTTCCGTCCGTCCGAATAAAAAAAGCGTATCACAAATGCATTCGCCGGAGTATCAAATTTCGTATAATTGGCGGCCATTTTGTAGTGGCATAGTGGCACACAAAAACCAGATGCCCGCCGCAAATGCCGCAATTTTTTGGCGTAGGGCAGCCGGTTTTCGGTGCCATCGGGGACCAGAGACTTTGGCCCCACTTGATTTTTTATCGCCAGCCGCTGGGTTTCGTGTTTTTTAGTGCTTTTGTTGGCATTTTTCCTGTCAGTTTCCCCACTTTTTCCAGCCACTTTTCAGGCTTTTCTTTCTGCCCAGGGGCGTGCGAAAAAGGGCCAGAATGCCAGGAAATTCAGCTTGTAAAACGAAAAAGGGCCAGAATGCCAGGAAATTCAGCTTGTAAAATTGATAGCTTTTATGCATTTCAAAAAGCAATCGCTCATAATTGTGGAAGCTAAAGTTAAGCTTATACTGATAATTATTTTCTGCTAGGAATTTTTACCATTATTTTACCAATATTTTGTAATTCTTGCAATGTCCGGAATAATTTATTTGGGGAATTTTTTGAGTTAACCATACTTTCTGGACACTACTTCTTGTAAGGATTTTTTACCATAATTAAGCGTGTTTTGTAGTTCTAGCTATGTCCGAAATAATTTATTTTGGGACCTTTTTAAGGCATCCCTCTTAAAGTTAACAAAATGTTCTGGACACTATTCTTTTGAAAGGAATTTTTACCATTTTTAGGAGTGTTTTGTAGTACTAGTATTGTCTGGAATAAATTATTTTGGGAGCTTTTGAAGTGCTAAACATTATGTATTATGAAAAGTGTTCAGAATAGTTTATTTTGGGAAATCCTTCAGGAATCCCCTTGGAAGTGACGCCCTTGCCCGAGTCTCGTGCCCCCATTTGTCTTCCCCCCATTTCAGCATTTTTTTTAGCGGCTCCATGACAACTCTTTTTTAACAAGTTTCCCTGTCTCTCGCGCTGTCTCTTTCCCCATCCATCGCTCTGTCCCTGTCTGTCTGGAAAGCGGAGAGCGCGTCGTCGTCGTCTTGGAAAATGTTTTATTTTTGCTTGTGCTTTTTTTCCACCCCAAAGCGGCGGAAGCGAGCGGGTTGAAGGGGGTGTCCCCGTACCCGTACCCGTACCCATACCCATACCCATACCCATACCCGGGTCCGGACGCGGCGATGGTGACGGGTGACGGGTGGTGACGGGTTAAGGGGGGTTGGCCAGGACTGCGGCAGCTGCGGCCACAAAACTAGTTTGGCTTTGGCTTTGGCTTTGGCTTTGCCAGAGCGGGATGGCGAGTGGCGCGAGCGAGACGGGGAATGGGGACCGAGCGAGGGGTGAAACCATATTTTCCACCCACTTTTCTGGTTTCTGGGCCGTCTTAACCCAACGCCAAGGGTTGCAAATCAAAACGCGGTTTGTTGGTTTGTATTTCTGGCCAAAGTCGTCGTAACTTTTCAAGCATCTCCGCCAGACAGAGATGGCCTGCCCCTGTGCGAGCGAGAGAGTGGGAGCCGAGGCGGGAAAAAGACAGCAGGACAGCAACAACAACAACAACAACAACAACAACAACGGCAACGAAAAGGGAAACCCAAGTCTTGATATTAAAGAGTTTTCAGCGCCATTATTGACACTTGGGTGCAGTGGGAAAAATACAAACAGCACCCAAGCAACTGCCCATGGATCAAGGCACTACGAAAAATATGGGAACAAATAAATTATATTTAAATATTTAAATGAAGAGTAAATCCAGGCCAGCGATGATCACCCAATGGCCCGTATTTGGGGTCGTATTTGTTGGGGTTTTTGTCTGTAATTTCTTATAAACGAGTGTCTCATTTTATTCGATTTTTTTATAAACTTTCTCTAAGAAAGAATATACAAATACATACATTTTAAAAGATTTTGTTGGATAAACTTATTCTGAGAAATGAAATCCAAATATTTTCCTTGAATATTGCTTCAAATTCTGTCATTTTGGGATTACCCAGAGTTTTCTTAAGTTTCCAAGAACTAGTAAATAATTTTAATAGATAAACCCCTTAAATTCCCTTAAAATAATAAGTAGGTATTCAACGGATGTGTAACATTTCATTAAGATAATATAATATAAACCGAAACTTCAATGAAATACGAGTATTGTAAGGATTTATCAAGATAAACCTCTGACAATAGTTTGCAAAAGCATCGAATTTGGATCCGAAACGGGCTTAAAAAATTCCTCGCAGTGCACCCTGTGAACCAGAGAGCCTGCCCCCCCACTCCCTTAACCCCACAACGGCCCCGCTGCTCTGGCTTAACCCCCGACCGCGCTTTCACTGGAAGTTGTCAACTTGTGTGCATAATTGCCTTGAATTTTTATGCCCCAACTTGCGCAGTTTTTTACACACTCTCTCTCGCTCACTCTCTCGCCCTGTCCCTGTGTTTTTCTCTCTCCTTTGGGGCTCCGCATATCGCCCTCTCCGTCGCACCCGCTATGCCGGTCTCGCTCTTTTGGGGGGCTTGGGGGGTTAGGCCATTTCCTTGGCCATGTTCCCATGTTTGTGTGCAATTTTAGTTTGGGATTTTCGTGGCATTTTTGTGGCCTTTTGTCTGGTTAACCGTGGTTGGTTATTGGTCAAACACACGGAAGGAGGAAGTAGCGTGGAAAGCGGGAAAAGCGTGGAAAGCGGGGAGGGAGGGGCCAGAAAGAGAGGGAGCGAGTGGGAGAGGGAGGGGTGTAACCACTAAAAAAATATTGACTTGACCAAAAATGCTTGATTAACTCCCTGTCTCAATTTAAATACGCACATTTAATCAGCGGGCAAACAGTGTTGGGGAAAAGGCCGGAAAAGCCGGAAAACCAGATACGACCGCAAAAAGTTATGGGCGCAAAAAAAAGCACAGGGCACGCAATATGGATATCCCACAGGATGATGGAGCTTTAAAGGCTTTAATGGGTTAAAAAGGGTTAAAAGGTTATTGATGGCCTCTATTAAAATGCCTAAAAAATACCAAATACTTAAAAGACTGAACCTTCAATATCACAAAAAAAAAGGATTTGGAGAACAACAAAGTTTAAAAAGCGGAAATCGATGCATTTAAGCCAAGTAAAGGCTTACAACTATAACCCTAAATAACCCAAAAACTTGTCAATATAAGGATACCAGAGCATTCAAATGATGCTATTGAAATCCCAGTCAACGGTTTCCCATTGACTTTCCCATTTTTCCCGACCACCGCCCTCCCATAAACAAGGTGCTCGACTTTTTTACACCTCAACCGCAAAAAAACAACACAAAAACGCTGGCAAAAGAAAGCAAAAAAAAACAGATCAGCTAAGACAAAGGGACGATCGAATTTTGGGCAACGGACAAGTGCGGCTAAAAAGCCAATACCGACGGACAATGCGGCCCGGGAGTCCATAAAACGTTTGCTCCAGTTTTTTGACCAATTTTTAGTGCAGTTTTTTGTGAGGCCGTCGTTTTTTCTATGGCCAAACAAAAGGAGCAGCCGCCCGAGCTGCGAATCTCGCTCTTCCGCGAAGGATCCTCTGCAGCAATTATGAGGAAATGCAGAGCAGGATCACATTTTTGTTACAGTTTTTTTTTTTTCTATTGCATTTCAACGGGACACAGGGCCCGGACGGCGGACAATGTTTTATGGTCGCCTTGTTAAAAAAGAATCATAAAAATTATTTAGATCTAGATCAGGTTCCGAGGTCCTCAAATTTGACGGCCATAAATCTGGTGCGACCTACAAAAAAACAGAGCAGAGCAGGGCACGCAGAGCGCAAATCGAGATTCCCAGAAGTCGCAAAGGACTTGCGTAATAATTTGCATGTTTTTTCTTCCAACGCTCTTTATTGTGCCTTGTTTTTTTCATTCATGGGACCGGGGCCCGGAAAATTGGCCTAAAAATTACCTAAGAACTGTGTGTAAAAACGAGAGCAAGCATAATAAACGCCCCGGAAAACTGAAAACTGAAAACAGCGGGCTTACGTAAGAGGCCGAATGCCGAATGCTGTAGCGTATCCTGGCGAGTCCTGCTGAGATTGTGTTCTACATTTTTTGGCTTCGGGGCCATCATAAAAACTGTGCCATGGAAATTTCCGAATTTTTTCGCCCTAAAAAGCTGAAGAGCAGAGGTTGTTCGAACTAATTGAGGCGGGTGGTGCTGGTGGTGCTCATCTTTATGATGGATTGATCCCTAAACGACTCTCGGTCGACCTCATAAAACATTTCCCAAAAACGCTAAAAAAAAAGAAAATGGAAGCGGAAAAAAATAAAAACACAGAACAAAAAACGTTACAGTGCTGCACTAAAAATTGGTCAGCAAACTGGAGCAAAAAAACGACACGACGACGACGACGACGACGAGGACGATTGTATTGTTTTATTATTTCGCCGGCTTTTTTGTTGCAATTCATTTGCAAAACGCCAGGGCCACCTGCTGTTTATTGCCAACATGTCGCGATTTTTTATTCGTTCAGGAGGGGTGCGGGGGCGGGTGGTTGTTTACATTCTAACACCCCTTGAACAGAAAATTCAGCAGGCGAAAAAAAACAGGGCTGAGCCGCTCGTTAAAGTCGCGAGCTGGGAATTCTTGTTGTGTTAATAATTTGACATTTTATTTGTCAAAAAGCGCGAGGTAAACAATCAAAAATGCCAACACTTGGTCTATAAAAACCAAGGGAAAAGCAGCAACGTCGTCGGGGCAAGCAGAAGCGGCAGGAAAAGCGGAAAATGGCTGGCAAGCAGCAACGAGGAAACCCTTGCTTCCTGGCTTCCAGTCGGGTGGGAAAAGCCAGCCAAGGAGCTCTAAATTAGGAATAATTCCGTGATAAATTTTAATAATAGAGAGACAAGAATGCGGTGCACAGTGCACTCGAAAACAATCAATGATCGCCATCGAGAATTGCCAAATTGCCTTCAACAAATCACCGCAAAGGGCTGAAGTTTCCTGCCATTTGCATAGCCATTGACCCTTCTTCGTCTCCTTGCAAAACAGCCGAATAAAAATAAAATAAAATAAAGAAACCGCCGCTCCCCACAGGCAGCTCAAAATAAATCCCCAAACAGTATCGAAACACTCCCGCGCCGATATGGCGCATAATCGCTAAAAATTCTCATGTTCATGTAATTTGTTTGGCATTCGAGTTGGGATTGCTTTTATTTGTGCTCTGTTTTTTTTTTCCAAATTGTGGGGATGTTTTTTTGGTCGAGGGGCGGCCTGGGCCTGGGAGGTGTCATAATATATGGACACCGATTGCATAAGGCTCTTTACAAAATCACACATGCCGGTTTGGAGTTTCCTCTGCGGGGGCGATTTTCCAGGGTGCCTGGGGGTATGATGGAGTAATTAGGACTCATTTTCATCTAACTCCTTTCTAACTTCTAACTTATTAATTTCTTTATAAATATATTCCCTTATTTATAACATGGACCCTGGGAAACTATTATTTAAATCTTAATACTGCTATATTATAACAGGAATAACCTTTTTATATCCGGATCTTAAAAATGACAAGGGAATATTGAATTCTTACGAATCCATGTAACAGGCAGAAGGAAGCTTTTCCGACCCCATGTGTATATTCTTGATGCGTCAGTCTGTCCGTATAAATACCCAGATCTTGGAGACTATAATATATAGAAATTAAATAATTGCATATTCTGATTTTGGGGACCTGTATCAGCAAAAGTTTGCTTTTAAAAACCCGCTACCACCAAACGTACCCCCACAAACCGCGAAATTTTGTGGCATCCATAATTTTAAATCTAGGCATACCAAACTCATACATGACATTGGAGGATCCAATATCCATCTGTGTTGCGAAATTCAGCTGGTTACGCCCACTTCCTCACGCGCAAATGGCAAAATGTGACACTCGACTAAGGTTGATTTTACTTGTTTCTTTTATTTTATATATGTTTTTAAGACTTTTACTTTTCTTTTACTTTCTCTAATTATAGTAACAGCTTATGAATACATTTTGATGGGAACCCTGTTCTCTTGTCCCATTATGTGAGGGGTATTAGAGGGTCTTTTCCCTTTTAGGCCCATAATTCAGCGACTCGTTTGTATGCTTAGCATGATTACATTGGACCAAGTTCGGTATGCAAAACGTTTCGTGTTCGCTGTTGTTTATTTATTTGAGTTTTTTGGGGAAGGTAAAGTAATCCTTTCCGGGTGCGGGGGTGATAAAAAACAGGCTGCAAGTGCTCAACTGCTCAGCTGCCATTTTCCCTGCTCGCTGACATTTTCGCTTCAGTTTTCCGTTCGTGTGTTGTCAGCAACGTCCTTGCCGGCTGTCATTCCATTTTGCATTTTGCATTCACAAGGAGCCCAAAAAAGGACGAGGACGAGGACCAGGACCAGGATGAGGATCGTAGCAAGGTGGAAAAGCTAGGGGAAAGGGAAAGGAAATGGTAAAGGGGGAAAGCAACAGCAACAGCAACAGCAACAGCAAGGGAAACACAAAAGGTGATTGCGATTGCGAATTCCGTTGACGTTTTTATGGCGCATTCAGTAAACCAAACAATTGGCAAGCCCGAAGGCAACTCCTTCGCACTTACCTACCCATTGTTGGCCGCCTCAGCTCCGCGAAAAACCAACGAAAATGCTGAAAATAAAAAGGCGGCAAAGGATTTGCTCGAGCATGAACACCCCCTCGCATTTTCCTCTCCTTCGACTCCTTCGACTCCTTTTTTTTTTTGCAAATTTTTATGGTTTGTTTAACAAAACGCAACGTTATATAAGCGCGGAGTCGGAGTGGAGTTAGCCAGAAAACAGGAAGGGCAAATATCAACAGCGAACCCTTCGCAAAAATGTCGGGAAAGGATGAGGGAAAGGATGAAAGGCAAGGATTGCCGCGAAGAAGAGTTGCTTGGCGGGAAAGTGTCCTGTCCTTGACTTTGGCCAAGGAAACCCATAAAAAAAGGAGTTGTGGAAAATTAACTCTTGTTTTTCGCGGAAATTTAGCTGCAATCATGTAATGTTAGGTTCCCAAAGGGATAACCGATCTATTGTTCAGTTTTATGCGCGAGTGTATATGCTTTTTTTTACGGGAAACTAAAAACAGGAAATGCATTTACTGTGTAATAGATCTTATTCAAGCTAAATGCTAAGTGTTTGACTTTGGGTTTTGTGCGTTTACGGCTCAAGGATAAACATATAAATGCTGAAAATTTTTTAAATTTATAACAAATGCCAGTTTATTGGCTATTAAGTTGGGTTCAGATGCTTGTGAATTGAGTAGCAGGTATACAGATATTACATAAAAATATAATAATATAACTTCTATAAATACCCGGTACTCAGCTAATAAATGAATCAAAGTTAGCTAAACTATATATTTAGACCATCTACCTTAAGGTAAAAATGGTAAATTAAGTATATTCTGGATCAGCATCAACAGCCGAGTTAATTTATGACCGTCCGTCCGTCCGTTGTTCTCCGAGATGGTAAGATATAGAGATGTAACTCTTTTTGCTTTAGATGCATTATATATGTACGCAGATTTAGATTATTTCAAATTTTTGCCACGCCCCCTACCGCCTTTGAAATTTTCAAAAAACTGGACCCTAAATTATTCAATGTTAAAAACTGGTTGTAGAAAAACCATATCATCTTTAAGTTATCCCGACAACTTCTCGGCCCTGTCAGCTGTCCATCAGAGCAACACTCTTATCCCCCGAATCATTAACATAACACCCCGATTGGCAAGGACCTGAAAGGACCCGAACCGAACCGAACCGAACCCGTATCCTGGAGTGGCCACTTGGCTTTGGCACTCATGTAAATGGACACAAATCGGTTGACAAATTTGCCATAAATCCCGAATCATTTGCCCAGATATTCTCATTTCGCCAAATGTCAAATGCACATTAACAGGGCGAAAAACGGCGAATGTGACACATTTCGGGGGTGAAAAAACAAGCAGGGGAAGGAGGTGGAAAATGAGGGAAAACAAGGGAAAATATGGGAAAATGGGGAAGCCGGAAGAGTGGGAAATGAGCATGAGATTGCCGAAACACCAGACAAAATCGGACAATCGGACAATGAGTGACAGCCAGCAGGCGAATTGCAAAATTGAAAATATGACAACACATTCGCAAAAGCGGCGGGTCCTTGCGGAGGATCCTTTGGATATTGTATGGGTGTCCTGCTGCCGATGCTGCCGCTGCTGCTGCTGGTCCTGCTACTGTTTCTGCTTAGGGCTCTCTCCTCCTCCTCCTACTCCACGGCCAGGTCCTGTTTGCGTCCTTTTTTCCGTGCTTCCTTCCTTCCTTCCTATTTTGTTTGACAGGCAGGCAGGCAGGCTGGCAGGCAGGCAGGCATGCCGCCGTTATCCTCGCCGGCAGGATAACGAACAAAGTTAAACCCCGATCCTGGATCGGAATCCGATTTTCGATTCCAATTCCGATTCCGAGCTGTCAGCCCATCCATCTCCCTGACCAACAATTGAACATATTTCGCTGACATTTTAATTAATTTGACACTCGCTCCGGACATTTGGGTTTCCCTTTTGTTTTCCTCTTTTTTGTCTTTTGTTGGCTTGGAGGGGAATTACGTGGCGTTTGCCAGGTTTTCCCGGCCCGCCAGTTCCACCATTTAATAAAACTTAATCGCCAAATTAAGTGGCAACAGCGGGGGCGAGGGAAAGGCTTGTCACGGACCACGGACCGACCAGTTTTTGCGGGCAAACTTTTTCAATTTGACCCATCCGGGCGGTTGCATTCAATTGAAACTAAAATAATTGGGGGGCTAGTTAAAATTGTACATTTAAGATAAATTCTGAAATACTATAAAATATATTCATCCATCAAATAACAGAGAAAATCAGATAAATACATTACAGCACGTGTGACTATGTTTTCCTGGGTGAGTTAGAGAAATATTAAGATATAATGATTATTTAAAATGCATAAGACACTTAGAGATATATAAAAATGTATATATAATATAAATAACTAAATAAATACATAAAAAAGATAAGTACATATAGGGAAATGTACATAAAACAGGCAATTACAAAAAGGGAAATGTAAACTCTTTCCCAATGAAGAGAAGGTTTAAAAATCAAGCTAAATCAATACAATTAATCAAGGGAAATTAAGAGTAAATACTAGAGATAAAAATATAACAATAAAGCCATGTATTATGCATATAATATTTGCCAATAAAATACAAATATTTCACCCACAAAGGACCCTCGCTCCCCCGTTGATAGATGGCCGTGTGTTTGGCCCACTTGAAGCTCATTAGTTTTTCCTCAAATTTGAATGTTTGCAAAACTCTTCTCTAATCGCCCCGCCCCCGCGGCCCAACCCCTTACCCGATTTCCTCGCCCCGATTTTCCACACTTTTCCCGGCCCTGCTCGCCCTGTTTTGGATGCCCGATATGAGGCGCGTCCAAAGTCAGCTAATTAAAACTAAACCCTTTCCGAGGACCCTTGCTGGCTGCTGGCTTCCACGATTCCAGGACAAGGTGACCGGGTACCGGAGATCGGCGATCGGAGCCACGCCCACGCCGAAAGGTTAATTACCAAAGTTTGGCGATCGCGCTGCGAGCGGAACCAAAGTAAGCCACACTTTCCGGAAAGCCGGACCTAAATCTGTTGGGGTGGCGAAGTCAAAGGATTAGGCGAGCGGAATCCGAGGATCACGCGGATCGCTCCGGCCCGGGGCCCAGATTTCCAGATTTTCGATCCTGGATTTCAGAACGCCGATCGCAGATCCACCAAAACATCGAAAGGGGTGCGGCAGTGTTTTCAAAATAAACAAATTGCGAATGCCTGTGATCCTGCCGGAGAGCGGCGAGCGGCATCCTGCGAGCGGCATCCTGCGAGCGTGCAGCGGCAGCGGCCACGCCCACGATTGCCGGGCGGAGGTGCCGAGCGGAGTGTCCTTGCTGGAAACCGCGGGGCTGCCTTAATTGCCTGCAACTAATTATGAATAGCGGCCGGCGAAAGGAGTGACAGGGTCCGGGGCAGGGGACACCAATTCGGGGCAGAAAGGAGTGAAAACGTTGACCCTTTTGGCCGGCCCTTGGTCCTGGACACTACTGTTTGTCCTTGTCGCGATTGTCGTCATTGTTGTTTGCAATTGTCATCTTTATAGATGATGCCATTGTCCCTTTTCACCGCGCTGGCACCCGTAAAACTCGGCCGGATTAGTGGCGTGCAACCCGTCCTCGCGGCCCGCAACTGGCCGAAAGGATTAAAACGAAATTAGAAGGATAGCAGGATGGCCGGCAGCAGGATGGCCGGCAGGCGCAGCAACATCAGCGCTGCCAGCAGGTAGGATGCGGAATCGGAAAATTCGGAAAATCTAGGTGCCCGCCAATGGATCGCAGGAAAGTGGAGAACCATCTAACTGCCGCCGAATCTATACTGCAATGTTTATCAAATTCCTGCAAAGTATAATACAAATATCTACAAAAAATAGACTTTTTTTATAGAGAAACATATCTGGCTCGCTAAGTTATAAGCAATATAAAAGGTAAATGTAATAACACAAACGCATTTAAACCTTTTTAGCACTTAATTGGAGACTTATAAATAAACAAAGAGTAAATTTAACTAGCTAATTCTTAACATTTATTCGTAATAGACTTATAAACATGACTTGAATATCAGATAAAAATAAAACCCTTTGTTGTCTTCATAAAAAAAGCCAAAGTGCTGCGAAGTTTTTAAAAAATTCCCTAAATGGTTCCCCAAAAAACAAGGCATATAAAACCTAAACTCATTTAATCCGTTTTACCACTTAATTTTTCAATAATTGATACAAAACTGAAGCCTTAGAGACTTGGAAATATGTTTTAAAATAAAATGAACTCTAGCTAGAACTCTTAACATTGCAACATTGCCTTGAAATATAGGAAATAATTACTTATACATTTGACTTGAATATCATATTATGTACTAAATTAAAGCCCCTCCCTTGTCTTAATAAAATAAATTCAAGTGCTGCCAAGTTGGTTACAAAAATACCAGCAGGTGGTGGCGGGAAAATCCAATAAATGAAAAAGGGCTGAAAGGCTTTGCGCCCCAAATGCAAATGTAAATGGAATATAGCAATCGTAATTGAAATTAATTATGCGGAGGACCTTAAGCATTCGGCCATGTCCTGGGAACCTGTTCAATTATGCAAGCGCCAGAACTTGAAGGAGTTTTTCGCACCCACAACCACCCCACCCCGCCTGCTGGATTTTGATCAGGCGACAGATTCTCATAATTAATGCAAGTGAAAGGGATAACAGGGAGTGGGAATATTTAAGGAGTGAAGTCCTTCCAAGCTGGCGAAATACTCTCAATGTTATCTAACAAAAAACACCAAAATGCATATTCAAAGGCCATTTCAATTCGTTGTACTCCCGTTTTTCGCTCGAGTCGAGCGAATTAATGCGTTCCAGACAAAGTTTTCCCAACCTCCTTCCCGCCTTTCGCAGGATTTTCAAGGACAGCTCCCCGGCTTTTTTTACTTTTTTTGGGTTGGCTCATAAAACGCCGCTTAATGCGACTTTTGTCAATAATCAATTTTCGCTGAGCCGCTCCGCCTAATAATGCCAATTTATTTTCATGGCCGGAAAAAAGAAGCCAAGCCAAGCCCGCTGGCGGAAAAGGGGTTGCCAGGGGTTAGGGCTGCGGAAGGGTTAAGGGGGTGGTGTGTGTGTGATGCCCACACGTGAGCTGCAAATTCCGGCAATTTATCTGTTTGATTTTGAGATATCCAACGGATAAGTCGCTGGCAAATCGCTCAAGAAAACCGGAGCGACATGCGTGTGTGTGGGAAACGGTGCCAGGTCATTAGGAATAAATTCTGCATATAAGTCACAGCTACGCCGAATAAATACTAAATCTGGGAAGTATATGGCGCGGTGCTGGACAATAAATAATACAATAGATTGGGAGCGGGAGCAGGCAAACTGGAAATATAAAACGGAGGATGGTTATTACAAACTAGAAATCTGCATGAATGCATCCAAAACGACAAATGAATCACTCATTCTGGGTTGCGCACGCTTTATTTCATCACATTATATTTGTTGTGCCATTTTCTTCCGACCTAAAGAGTACCTATAAGGTACAGTAAAGAATGAGTGCTCATTCTACAAATGATTACATTCATGCAGAAGGCTAACACAAACGCCTAAAATAGAGGAAAGTAAAAATACCATGTAAATGCAATTTTTAGTTTGCACCTTATTTTTAGAACATGGCATGTTTCTCTGGAAAATCTGGTGGAAGCAACCTATTTTTGTAAATTGCGCGTGCGGCATTAGTCGTAACCAAATGATTTTCGCAACACTGATAGATACTGTCTCTACTAATCTAATATCCGAATTTGGTCCCTCTTGAGTTAAAATTGTGGACGCCACACAATTTCGTAGTTTCCAGGGGTGCGGGGGAAGGTAGCCGATTTTGAAAACAAACTTTTTCTGATACCAGTCCCCAAAATGAGAAAATGCAATTATTTTCTCTCTATATATTATAGTCTCCAAGATCTAGGCGTTCATACGGAGAGACGGACGCACGGACATGGCTAAGTCCATCAACTCGGCTGTTAAAATATATTTTCTTTTATGAAAATGATTCATTATCTCCAGACAACATATTTACTATATATTTTACCCTATATTTTCAATTACAAATTAAAATAGTTTCCATACAAAAGGACAAAAAACAACATTGGAAACTGAAAACCTGCAAAGATCCCTCCGCAATGTTCTCCTTCACGAATTGACTGACTTTTGATTTTTCAATCATTTGGTGACCACCCGGACACGAACGCCAAAGGCAGCATAGTCCTTTGGCACCTGCAGAAACAGTTTACAATGGTGAATGAAAGGGCAGAAAAGGATTCCCGAAATTGGCCAGCCGCCTGTGTGACTTTCTCAAGTGCAAATTCAAGTGAGATGTCCCGGATAACTATGGCAGTGCGGTTCCATTCATGGGCCGAGGGAATGCAAAACCCAAAGAGGACATCTTCATTGGCAGATGCCACCCAAATTGGCCGAGAACTCTTTTGTGGCAGGGACAGGGATATGGCCATTAAGTAATGGCCGGCAAATCGGAACAAAGCCAACGCAGGTGGCCCTACTTGCGGGTCCTTGGCCGGGCCACCTAATGACAACAATTAGGGCAGCAGGAATCCGGTGACTAAACAGGACTCGGTGCCCCCAGGCTGCAGCAGGACACTCGACAACAACATAATCAGCAGCAGTGCCACGTGGGGTGCCAACAGTGCCAACAGTGCCAAGGATCGCCAGGATATGCGCACAAATGGCGCAAAAATTGCAGACACTTCAATTATGAGTAAGGTAAATATTTTTGTGCCAACAACGCAACAGGATATCAATTCACCGAGGCATTATCAAAATCTGCCCATGTGCGACTGCTCTTGGCCTGCAAGACTTTTTGTGTTTTGCGTTTCTTTTTTTTTTTTCGAATAACTCAATTTGACACAAAAGTCAATGGATGAGCAGCGGTGGAAATCCGAAATCGGAGTCCAGCCACCCCGGAAGCCAGGAAAACCAACAAAAGTGCCAACTGGAGTGCCTGGCTTTGTGTTGTGTCGGGATCAACGGGATATCGAAGCAGGAGTTTCGGTTGAGGCGAAGGAATCCTTTCTTTTTTCGGGTTTCCTGGGAGGCATTTGGGCCCCTAAAAAATTCGAATCTTCTTATTAATCTAATTATTGTTTTTGGAAAAATTCTAGCAACATAAATAGTCATGGCAACTTCAATTTAAATGGCTTTACCATATTTTACCTACTTATGGCACTCAAATCATATAAGAATAAAGAAAATGTAGATTCACATACGAGTCAAGTTCAAGCTCAACAAACATAGCTTTGTAAACATATTCTTCGATTTAAACATCAGATTTAAAAGTCACTGAACTCACTGTACTCACTGTACTCAAAGTAAACAGATCACATACCATAAGTTTTCTTTGATATATTTTAAAAATGTCGAAGAAGGTAAATGATCGGGTTCACAGTGGCCGCGAACTGGTACTTCTCAATGATTTTCGCAAAAAGTTCATGAAGGAGCAAGAAAACACGGACGCTGTGACGAGAGAAATTCATGTGGCACGCGATGAAATTTTCATGCATCAATACAGGTTGCTGATTGACCTTGAACCATCGGTGAACCAACGATTGCAGATTATGACTATGTTCTACGCACTCATGGATACCGGCGATACTGACAAAACAAAACCTCCCGATCAATTGAAAATGATCGACCAGTTGATGTCTCAAGCAGAAAAAACACTAGAGATGAACGCCACTACTCCACTGAGGGCGTCCAAGTCAATTGTGGACTTGTTCTTGGTTTCCAATAAGCCAATACTCGTCTCTGATGCTGAGAAATATCTAGAAATTGAGGATCCCAGAAGCTTCTGGCCTAAGAAGGCCATCGCCTTGATCCAGATTCCGAAACATACCAAGCCCGCAGAGTTGGACAGCAATATTCCCGTGAAGCAGCACTTCTACAAAACCCATGCACAAGTAAAGGAAGAACAGGAAGAGTTATTATCAGTTAATGGCGATGAACTCTCACCGGTTTCCCGTAATGACGACTTCAAAAATCTTTTCGAAGCGTTCTTTTCGAACGGCGATGGGGAGGAGCATGACTTGGATGCAGACGATGAGGACTTGGATGCTAAAGAGCCTACAAAAAAGAATTAAAACTACACATGGCATTGAAAATTTCATACAGAAAATGCAACAAATTATGAGTTAATATTTTCATCGAAGTTAAATTTTATACAGCTCTTTCACCATATTTCACAGAGCAAAATACATACTTCACTTTTCCCCGGAATTCTTCTAAAATCTTGAAATATTCTTAATTCAAAATCAACACAAACATTCAGTTGAGCTCATTCCTTACACATTATCTACTATATTACAAAACAAACACCCAGCAATCTGTTGAAAAACTAATTAAATAGGGCGCTATGTGCAGGCAAAATAAATATTGTAAATTGTTCCGAAAATTGATATTTGATACTCTTTTATTTGGCCAAAGGCAAAAAACCTGGCAGTTTTTGATGGCACACACCTTTTGGCAGCTGCTTGGCGGCCTGCCTGGATTTTCGGCTAAGGATCGCAGGATCGCAGGATCGCAGGATCGCCGAGGGCAGCGTCCCGAATTGCGTAAGCCATAAAAATCCAGGCCAAGAGGGATCCGCAGAGGCTGCTTCTGCGAATCCCTCGCGTGTCAGACTAAAAAACTGAAAACCTGCACGCAACTGGAAGAAGTTCTATCATAAAAAGAATCCGCACAAAAAACGCCACGAAAACACAAAAAGGATGTGCATTTCCACGCGTGTACCGCGAAAAATTCCTAAGAAAATATTAAAAAAAAATCGCGCAGGCATTACGCAAAATGCAATCGCGTGTCCGGCGAACTGAGGCCGTAAATCATAAAAAAAAATCGTAATAAAAAATAAAACGTAACCTGCCTTGGTTTTGGTGACTCTCGAGTTCAGTTTTTTAGTTCTGTAGCTCACTTTTTGTGCGTTTTTTGGCACGCAAGCATTTTTAAGGCGAAAAAACTCGCGAATTGCGATTTTATGGCTTTCGGTTTGTCGGGGATCTGTGGACTTTATGACTGCAGCCCCTAGGTTGATGATGTAACCGTGAAGATCGGGAAGGGCGTCATAAACACAAGGAAAATCAGGGAAAACATATTTTGTTTTTGGTTGCTTCGAAAACTAGGTGGGCGACTGAATAAAAGTCTATGAGCCGAGCTACTCGATAGGTTTCACATTAGTCAGTTAGTAGCAGAAAGTGAGCCCCGACTATACATTCAAACTTCATGTTCCAATTCTAGGTAAGTTTACCAGTGCTTCATTCTCCAGTGCTTAAATTTTACGTCCCTGATTAATATATTTTTTTTAACATTCTTTTATCGCGTTGCAGAACCGCACAAAATTTTTCTTTTTTTTAAATTTAATTAGGTGATACCATACATACGGCACAGAATGTTTAAGCGATGCTCGTATATTGCTAGCATAGGTCCTATCCGGACTGGATTTCCCTGTAAGTAGTGCCCGAGAATCAATGGTAATAGTTGAAATAATGATAAATACGAACAACCGGCAAATCGTACCAATGTACGGAACTGCACAGTCGGTCTAGCCATGTCCGTCTGTCTGTCTGTCCGTCTGTCCGTCCGTCTGTCCGTACGAACGCCGAGGTTTAGGAGACTTATCCGCAAAGCTTATCCATGTTCTAAAAATTAATCATTCTTGTTAAAGATATATTGATTACGCGGTGTCATTAGCTTCTTTCTAGTTTAATTTAAAACTTTGCAAGCTCAAGAAAAAGTTCATATGGACTTCTAATAAGTGTAATTTATTGAAATACGTATTAGATAGGGCAATGGTACCACCCTATTACGCCGTTTACAGTGGACAATGCTTTCAAATGGTAATTGAGGCATCTTAAAAGCCTTTATAGATGCAGTAAATAATCTAAAAACAATGGTTAACCTTGTCGAATTCGGGATGATGTTAATTATTCGCATAAACTTGCCTAGAACAGCATTCGTTTGACTCGTACATTTGGAAACCCCTCTTATTTTACCCCTTTAGTGGGCAAACCGGTGTGGAGATATGAATTAGGTTCAACGTGCCGCCACTACGCTAAGAGCTCTGTGAAGCCAAAATTCCCCTATCCGGCGCCCGGGCCTCGGCGTCATCCGATTGGCCGGTGTCCCAACCTCTATCTGGAGCCCAGCCCGGAAAAGTCGGAGCCGGCAATCGAGGGGAACCGCAGCGTGGCGGTGAGCAATACGCAGGAGTCGGACAATGGCGACGTCCCCGAAAGGGACGCATCCCGGAGGAGTCAGGGAGCAATGGCGGCGAGGGAGGAGCACACAGAAGACGAGCAGACAGGCCCACCGAATGGCGGGGAACAATTTAAGCCGCCAAGCAGGATGGGGACGAGCTCCGGACGGAGCAACATTCGCAGCAAGGACCTGTGGAGTAGGGCGCTCTTGGTGGCCCGCCAGAAGAGCCGGGACCGCTTCGTGGAGGACTACATGCACCAAATCAAGAGTCGGGAGAAGGAATCTGATATCGACCTGGACGACACGGGAGCCATTAAGCTGATGCCACCGCTGAAAGAGGCCAATCCCATCAATTTTCTCTACCAACAGAGCATTCTCAATGGCAACATGAAGGGGCTCAGCCGTCCTCCCCTGATCGGCAATGGAGCGGACGACGTTAACTTGGAGCCCGAACTGAATCTGGAGACGGTGGACTCCGTCGTCGCCTTGGAAAAGTTGCGCGAGGACCGCGAACGGCGCAGGGCCCAGAAAAATATGCTCGACCTGATGGAGCAGCAGTCCAAAAAGGACCAGGAGTACCAGGACCAGCACGACCGTTGGGGCAGCGAGCTCGAGGAGCGCATGCGCAACATCGAAAAAGCGCTCCCGCGCCAGCAGCGCAACGCCGAGGAGAAGCTCGACCAGCAGCTCCTGATCGCCCACCAGCCCAGGATCGAGGTGCCCTTAGTACGAGCCAACCCCAGGCCTATTACGATTTCTTCTGATTCGCATCCGAAGAGTAGGATTTCGGTGCCACTCAGTCCCACGGCAACGGCCGTCCAGAGCCTCCCCGCCGATCGTTGGCATGAGAAGCTCCTGCAGGTGCCGCCCCGCACTGTCCTGGAGCTGGGAGAGCCACCGGAGGTCATGCGAAGTCTCAGGCGGATTCGGGTGAGTCGCAAGCTGTCCAGGCTTTTTTTCAACGATTTCCATATTGTAGTCCCCATTGAAAGGAAGTAGTAGTTCGAAAACAGCCTATAAAGCATCTTATCTTTAGAAAGCTTTAAATATTTTCCATTTTGTACTTTATGTTAAAATAGTTTTACCGGCCAAGGCTTCCGTTGTATATTATTTTTTCAATGTTCAATGTACCCATGTTATCCATAAGAACCGCGAGAAAAAATTAGGGTATCCAAATTAGTTTTACTGCCAAGGCTTTCTATAAACATTACCTATTACCATAATATATATAATATCCATGCGGTTTAGAAATTAGTTTAACCTTCCAACATCTATAGGCCTTGTTATTGCATATCTCCAAGTTTAACATATCTTCTTATCCAAACAAGATTTGTGTTTAGGTTTTTGGGACAGTTCTTAATGATAGTTCTTGAAGTAATACAAATGCTTCGACCTTTTGGAAGTGTCTGTTGTGTGGAAATCGTTGTATAAATACGAGTACCGGACTCTATAGGGCTTCGAGCTGATGGTATTTCTGTGCTCCTCCTTTGCAGTCGTTGGCCCGAACGGCGCGTGAGAAGCGCTTTAATCCGCACATTTCCGCATGGAAGGAGGACACGAGCTCATCACCACCTCTGACCGAGCAGCCGAAGCGATCCCGGGGCCCCGTGAGCTCGGTGATGGATGTGCACAAGGCCCGGGCCGAGGAGCTGGAGCAGCGGCGGCTGAAGAAGGCAGGATCCAAGCAGTCGGCCACCAGCATTCTCCACTGCCAGATAGTCAATGCCAATCGCTCGTAGTATAGGATGGTATACAGTTTATCTCGCCCCCACACACAATCAAGGATCCGGAAATTTTCAAGGGTCGACAGATGGCATCGAGTCACATTTTCAAACAGTGCCAAGCTTGCAAATCAAATCCGTAGTAATCAAATTTAAAATTTTGTAAGCCCCAATCCGAACCTTAGTTTTTTCTGTAAAAGGGCAGAACCTTCCAGTTTGTCCACGCTGGGATATGTCCTAAATTACTGCGGCTTGCAGTAATACCTTTTTATGCAATGCTTTTGTACCATTTATGTAAATCAACGATTCAGCAATAAATTTAAATCGTGGATGAAATGTGCGACTCTTATTCGGAAGCTGTAAACCCCAAAAGACATTTAACCCATTTTATTACATAACATTTATTCTTTGTCCAATTATATGGCGTTTGCTCTACTAAATACATTCGTTGAATAACAATTTGTTAATTTCTCTACAAAGGTTAAAAAAAATAGCGATTTGATGTGTGATTGATTGTTCCAAAACATATTTCTAAAACTATATACTATGATAAATTTTGACTGTTTCACGGTTTGGCGTTTATTCCTTGGCATCGATCCGAAAAATTCTGCAATAAGGTAAACTCGGTTAGATAGCGATAATCATCGATTAAATCGATAGAAGCTAGGTAACTACTAGGCCATCTCAAGCAGGAAACCTAGTAGGCCTTGCTTTACATTTCGCATATTTTGCATATTTTCTTACCCGAAAAATACTGGCGCCTGAGGCCAGATCGGAAATGGATTTCGGTTATAGCCGGGTTATTGATGTTATGGCTGGGCATCGAATTCCGTGTTCCGAAAAATTCTGCAATAAGGTAAACTTGGTTAGATAACGATAATCATCGATTAAATCGATAGAAGCTAGGTAACTACTAGGCCATCTCAAGCAGGAAACCTAGTAGGCCTTGCTTTACATTGTGCATATTTTGCAATAAAATAAATTCGATATTTTTCTTACCCGAGAAATACTGGCGGCTGAGGCCAGATCGGAAATGGATTTCGGGTATAGCCGGGTTGTTGATGTTATAGCTGAGCATCGAATTCCGTGTTCCGAAAAATTCTGCAATAAGGTAAACTCGGTTAGATAACGATAATCATCGATTAAATCGATAGAAGCTAGGTAACTACTAGGCCATCTCAAGCAGGAAACCTAGTAGGCCTTGCTTTACAATTCGCATATTTTCTTACCCGAGAAATACTGGCGCCTGAGGCCAGATCGGAAATGGATTTCGGTTATAGCCGGGTTATTGATGTTATGGCTGGGCATCGAATTCCGTGTTCCGAAAAATTCTGCAATAAGGTAAACTCGGTTAGATAACGATAATCATCGATTAAATCGATAGAAGCTAGGTAACTACTAGGCCATCTCAAGCAGGAAACCTAGTAGGCCTTGCTTTACATTTCGCATATCTTGCAATAAAATAAATTCGATATTTTTCTTACCCGAGAAATACTGGCGGCTGAGGCCAGATCGGAAATGGATTTCGGGTATAGCCGGGTTGTTGATGTTATAGCTGGGCATCGAATTCCGTGTTCCGAAAAATTCTGCAATAAGGTAAACTCGGTTAGATAACGATAATTATCGATTAAATCGATAGAAGCTAGGTAACTATTGGCCATCTCAAGCAGGAAACCTAGTAGGCCTTGCTTTACATTTCGCATATCTTGCAATAAAATAAATTCGATATTTTTCTTACCCGAGAAATACTGGCGGCTGAGGCCAGATCGGAAATGGATTTCGGGTATAGCCGGGTTGTTGATGTTATAGCTGGGCTTCGTGTGGGGGGCGGCTGGGATGACGTTATTTGGGTTTCTTGTCCTTCTGACTCTCGGCATTGAAAGTGTGTCGGGCCCCACAGATGTCCAGCTTGCGTTGCTTCTGATACAACTCAGCCCGCATGTAAACCTCTCGGTTAGTAATCACTTGTCGGGCCGCAAGACTGGTGGCTGTTGGCTCGTGGGCTCCCGCCTTCAATTTGGACAACGGCCCGTGACCCAAATCGGACAACTCCTGCTTGTTGACCTCATCCAAGCGCTCCGGCTTGTAAGCCATGGCCATGGCGGCGTTAGGATAACGCCGGTACGACATTCTTCCGGCCATGGAAACTGCGCGAAATCATCGATCACTTTTTGGCCGTACCACTCACGATCGCGCACGGTATTATACTTACAGCTATCCCAGGCGAAGCTCAGCAACGATTTAATATTGCGCCGTGATTGCATATTGAATAAACATAAATTTAAACTTGTTTTACTATAGACTGAAGATTTAAAAACAAAAAAAAAATAAAAAAAAAACCTAAAAATTTCGGGCGTGAGATGCGTGTTTGAAAAGTTATATAAAAGTGAGAAGTTTTGGGACTGCAAACTTGACACTTGCACCGAAATTTTCCATGAGCTACTTGGTTGCCAAGATTGTATTCTCTACAATGAAAAAGTTATAAAAGTAGCAGGCCATAATATTTAAACACTCACTAATGAGAGTGCAAAAACGTTGTGAATGCGTGCATGATTTGGCAATTTCCCGACTAATGTGACGAATTTTCCAGCTAATTTCCTCAGTTTGCGGCTACCGTGTGTGTTCTACCTTTTTTATTTCAGCTTCAAAGGCCTTAGCCGATCCAAAATATTTTCATTAGGCGTTAATTATGTTTGAGCCAAAATATTTGTGCCGGCCATCAGAAGATGCCGCCTTCGATTCCGGCGAAGAACATGCCAGGACATTTTTGCCTTGCTGCATGATAGGCACTTTTTCGTGGGCATCTTCGGTGCCTCGGTTCCTCCCAATCGTCAGGACCAAAGGGGTGCGTGTTCTCCTCGAGAATCCCGGCGGAAGTTGTCCGGCAATGTAATTTACAACGCGCACACACATCCTGACAATGCAACTGCAAAGTTGCAAGGACTTTAAAGGGATCTCCTCCTCCGAAACGAACAGAAGTTGGCACTGAAATTAAAGCGAAACGAAACGAAACGAAAAATTGCAATCCACCCTGTCATTAGATGCCATCAATTGTTTGGCCCAGCAAAGGGAGTCTTTGGCTCTATTGTTCAGGCAAAGACTATACGTTTATGCGTATATTTTAGAGGCGGCGAGGGGCCCTCGTTGACAGGGGGATATAAATGTTGTGATTTCTTAATTTTTGTTTGCATTTTTCTCGAATTTAGTTGGCTGTTGAGGTAATTACTCTAATTATACGGCACTGTCGCCCCCTTAAGGGTTGCTTTCCCATCATTCGAGGTCATCGAGAGCGATACGCGTTCGGGTTCGGGTTCGTTTTCGCATTCGCATTCGGATACAGGATTCGATTACGACTCATGTCAAATGGCACTAGACCCCGAATTACCGGATCGCCGGAGTGAGTGTGATAGTTTCGACACTATGCAGTTGCATTTAACTAATTTAGGGGTTGTTTTCACCGCCAATTCAAAGGGCATGTCCTTTGTAAGTGGAGTCGCTTACACTTGGCTACTTAGTTACCAGCTCTTCGAACAATTACACCTTTGAAATACAAAATTTGCGCACAGCGTTTGCTAGTTTAACCCAATATTCTCTGCAACGGACAAACGGACAAGCGGCAAGCGGACAAATTGCTTGAAAAGCTGTCGCAAAATTATGGAAAAATCTGTCCAATCAAAATACCGACTTGGCCCATAAGTTTACCTATTTCAGCGCTTTCCTTCTGGACGATTAGCCGAATAAGTAACAGCGAGATGGGATGGCAGCAAAAGTTAGCGGATAGAAAATAATAAAAGCCGGAGAGTGTCCTTAGTGGAGTCGGTTACACACTTGGTGCCCAACTATTCGAACAATTAAAGCTTTGAAATACCAAATTTACAAACACGGTTTGCTAGTTTAACCCAATATTCTCTGCAACGGACAAACGGACAAGCGGACAAATTGCTGTTAACAATCTGACTGCAGGCAAGCGCTGGAAAAGCTGTCACAAAATTATGGAAAAACCTCTGCTGCGATCCAATCAAAATACTCGGATTCGCCGAATTGGCACATAAATTTACCTATTACAGCGCTTTCCTTCTGGGCGATTACACGAATAAGTAGCAGCGAGAACACGCCACCCAAGATGGGATGACAGCAAAAGTCAGCGGGTAGAAAATAATAAAGGCCGGAGCGCCCGTGGATGCGGCATGGAGGATGTCCTGGCAAGGCGTTTGTCGACATTGTCATCAACACATAACTGTCAACTATCGGGCCTCTGGGTGTGTGCTCGCCCCTCTAAATAAATTCTGGCTCTTCCCGGTGGTTAAAATCAGTGGCAAGTAAAAAAAAATGAAAATGGAAATAGAAAATAAAACGCAAGGGGGAGGTTTTCGACCCGCTGGCAGCAAATGACCCAAAACTGAGAGACATCATCATTAGGGCGAAAACCGTGCCGCAACCCGCCGTGGAAAGCCGTGGAAAAATCATCAACTGCAAATGCATACGAAATGAAACAGAGCAATATGTACATATGTACAATTTATGTATGCGTATGCGTGTATACTACGAGTACTATATATAAAGTCCTGGCCGAGTGACATATTTTATGCATTTGACATTTTTGGCTGAAGTGGCGGAATCAAAGCGAATGCTCAGCGCGGGCCAAACATAAATAAGTAAATGAAAATGCTGCATAATTTATGCATTTAATGTAAACAGACAATTTGGCGCAGCTTTTGTTGTTGGGATTATTCCTCAAGCTGGAGACACGAAGTAGCAAGGATACGCTAAGGACACACTTGTGTGTAACAAGCTTGCGAGGGCAGACACTACAAATTCTGTTAAAGGTTTCATATTGATAGTTCCCCAAATCTGTATTGGGTATTTGTACCATAAGATGGCATACATAATTGTTACCTTTAGGATTCTAGATATATATATAGTGCCCAAAACTATTCAAGGGTTTTCTAACGGACAAGCCTAAACTTTATGAGATAAAAATAAAACAATGCGGACAATATACACAAGACCATTTCCTCTTGATTCCTTCCTTTTAGAGATATACCATACACTAAAATTAAAAGATAATCATACGGGTTTATTTGGGTAACCATTTTAACGGATATTCTCTATAACGGACACGTGGACACTTTTAGGATTCTAAATATATGCACATTTAATGCCTAAGCCCATTCAAGGGGTTTCTAACGGACAAGCATAAGCTTTAGAGGATAATAAAAAAAGCTATGCGGACAATATAGCCAAGACCACTTCCCCTTGAATCCTAACTATTTTGAGATATATACTAAAGTTAAAAAATAACCAAACGGGTGTATTTGAGTAACCAATCAACGGATATTCTCTATAACGGACACGTGGACAATGCCGAGTTCGCTATGCCTCTTGATAATGTAAATAAATCCCTAGAAAATTGCGTAAACTCCTCGGGCTACCCTCGCCAACTGGCGGCCTTATTCAAAAATGATTTTAGCTGACAGCCAACAGTCAGCGCCGTGTCAGAAATCACAGGCCCAAAAAACGAGCCCACGAATGGCACAAAGAAATACGAACAAGGTCCTTTTTTGTGGGGTGGGGCTTACCAAAAAGGAGAAGGGGGAAAAAAAGGAAGGAAAATATGCGCCCGGCACAAGGACGACCAACCAAAAAAAAAAAATAAAAAATAAAAGGAAGACAAGACCCCGGACACTTGATGAGCAAATCAGGAGCATGGTTCATTGACGTAGCAAATTGGAACTTCCTCTGGGAGCTGCGATGAAAACCGTGATGATGATGATGATGGGAATGGGAATGGGATTGGGATTGGGAACGGGAATTGGAGTGGGAATCCCCGAAGAAAACTTAAGTAGCGCCAGGTAAGGAGGAGAGCTGGAGCGGAAGTATCTGTAAGATACGCATATTAATGCAGCGCCGATAAACGAAGCGTAGAGAAGTGCGGCAACTTCTTGGATTACATTCCGCATCGCAATGGCATGTACCCTCAAGAATCGCATCCATTCACAGACGGGCGCGCAATCTGTCGCATCTTTTGTGCATCCAATGGATTGAGTTTGTTTACTTCTCCGATACAGCAGAGCGGGCAGATACAAATCGAGTTACAGATTGCGCATAAAGTGCGATCAGACGGAGGATGAGCTCGTAAACTGGATCCGGGCCACTTGTGTGCGATTCAGATGTCACATCAAAGCCCGGAAAGAAATCCATAAACCGTACTTTGTATCGTTTGCATAAAAGGAAAATTAAGATATAAATGAACAAGAAGTGATGCAATGTCTTTGAAAACTCTTGACTCTCTTGAGGTATACATAAAATTACATGTAGGTAATATATAGTATATCGTATGCTTAAATTGTGGATGTCATTAGAGTTAAGTAATCGTAAGGTATTGATAGAAAATCTTGATCAGCATCAATAGCCGAATCGATCTAGCCATGTCCCTCTGTCCGTCCGTCCGTATAAACGCCTAGATTTTGGACGCTATATAAGATAGAGAAAAACTAACTAACTGCATATATAGAATTGTGAGATACCATTTTGACACAAGTTTATTTACAAAATGGGCTACTACCCCACGCACCGCCGCAAACCGCGAAATTCTGTGGCGTCCTCAATTTTAACTCTTAACGCTCTAAATTTGGATGGTACATTGGTATAGCTAATATCTATCTGTGTTGCCAAGATGAGCCAGTTACGCCCACTTTCGTCGGCGAAAATTACAAAAATGCCGCATAATGTTTATAATGCAATGTTTATAATGCAACCGGGTATTTATAGTCACGACACTTGGCTATAATCCTTCTTGTTGATCATATATTTTCAAATACAAATTGTCTTAGAGTAGGATGGAAAAATGTAGCTCCCATGTCAAGGTCCCAGTAGTTCGCGCCGTGTGTCACGTTTTAATTGAGCCATAAACGGGGAACCCTCATTAATAATCATAATTCTGATGGCGCCTAAAATTTGTTTGACAGCCCAAATGGGTTGTCCGCCTCTGAGATCGATGTGTGCGCTGTGCGAGGATCCGGAGGTCCCCGGGCTGGGCTCAGGGGCCAACAACTGGTGAACGCCGAATGGTAAATGGTAAATGGTTAATGGTTAAGCGGCTAATAGCCACTTCCGCTGCAAAGACTGGACATGTGCAGTGAGCGGGCTCTCTGCTCCTAAGATGCCCCTCGCTTTCCCCGTTTTTTATCCGCTTTTTTCCTCTTTGGCTGATTGAAGTGCTCCTCCGCAGTGTGTGCGAGTAATTTGGGCTCATTAAAATGGTTCCGCCACAAGGCGAGAGAAGTGTCATTCGGGGGAACGCCGCGACATGTGGGAAATGAGCTATAAACAAAAAGTGTACATATAAAAAACGAAGATCCCAGGAAATCGAGAGACAATAGAATTGCGGCGGTAATTGTTGGCGTTGGTCATGGTGAACCGTAACAACAGCAACTGTCAGAGGGACCCTCTCCTCTCGGGGAAAATTAAAAAATAAAAAACCTAAAATGGAAATGAAATGAAATAAAATAAAATGCAGTTCGTGAAATACGAAACAAGTGCAGCGGCGAAACACGTGCGTGGGAGTCCGGTACCTAATTAGCCCCTAGAAATAATAAACAGATGGTTTACTATAGATGGTTTCACCCTTTCGGTTTTCGGTTTTCGGTTTTCAGTTTTCAGTTTTCGGCTGTCGGCTGTCGGTTTTGGGATCTCGGTTTTGTTTGTTGTTACCCGAAATGTTTGCGTAGGTTTATGTAAATTAGCCCAGGCCGAAGGGTCAGTCAGTGCGGAAGGTCGAAGGCGCAAATGATTCCCAGAAGGCAACAGCAACTGCAGTTGCAACTGCAACTGCAACATCGACGGCAACGGCAACTGCCAATGCAAATGCAAATGCAACTGCAACTCTTTTCCCATTTCATTCACTCGAAAAAAAGGGGGCAAACAAATTTGTAGGCCAAATAAAGAATAGCCCTGGGCACTGAAAGAAAACTATAGGAGAAACTTGGCCGGGAAAAACATTTAATAACTCAAACAGATACCTACCTGTCTTTGAAGAACTCGTTGAAACGAGATATCCTTTCATGTAGTTCTTTATTTTCTCCGTATTTTTTCTTTATAAAATATTACCATCCTTCATATTATCATCCTACCTTATCATCCTAACATTAACATACAAATCAAACTAATTTTGCCATTCAAAATGTTAATACAAAGAGTAATTTATTCGAAAAAAGATAAATGATATTCGCTTAGTTGTTATTGACAGCCAGCTTGAAAAAATTCATCAAATTAGCACCAAAATAATTGTATATTTTAGACATTTCATCCTGTAGGTTGTGCTGAGTACCGACTGCGTTTATTGCTCCTGCCGCTGGCACTCGAGGGTTTTTCTCGCGGTGCACAGGCCCTGCGCTATTTGCTTTCGGAACTTTATGACATTACGTTTTCGGGAGGCTGTCATAAACCCTTTTAGCGGCGTGCGCGCAAGGACCAAAGCAACAACAAGCCAAACAAAAAAGGTGCCGGCCGGCCTCCTTGCGCGGAAAAGCGAAGGGAAAAAGGAGTAAGGAAGAGCTGGCATGGAAATAGAAATGGAAATGAAATTGAGAAGGAGATGGAGAAGGAGCTGGGCAGGGAGGACCACCCTGACAAGCAGCCACTGTTGATTTTTCGCGGTCTAATAAAAATAGCCCAAGAAACGGCGGTGGACGATGCTGAGCGCGGGTTTTCCCCCTCAAAGAGTTGCACACGCACTTTTCCAAGGAAATCACAAAAACCCTTCGGTTTTCCGCTTGTTTTCCCTTCTATTTTTCACTCGCCTCTGGTGCTTTGGGTGTGAGCATTTGCATAACGCCGCCAACTCAAAGGGCTGGCCATTGGGAACAAATTTGTAGATCTATGCGAACAGGTAGAGGTATCGACTTTACATACCCGGTACTCACTCGTTTTAATTAAACATAACCTAAGGGGTTTGCCCTGTACAACAGCCTTAGCCAATCTATGAGAACTATCTTGCAAAACGAACACTATTTAACCGATAAGTTTGTTTTATTGAAATATTTGAGATCTATGAATTATACAATACCCTTAAACTCGTACCTCTACACCACTCCTAATATTAAATGAATACGCCAACTCAAAGGGCTGGCCATTGGGAACAAATTTGTAGATCTATGCGAACAGGTAGAGGTATCGACTTTACATACCCGGTACTCACTCGTTTTAATTAAACATAACCTAAGGGGTTTGCCCTGTACAACAGCCTTAGCCAATCTATGAGAACTATCTTGCAAAACGAACACTATTTAACCGATAAGTTTGTTTTATTGAAATATTTGAGATCTATGAATTATACAATACCCTTAAACTCGTACCTCTACACCACTCCTAATATTAAATGAATATATTATTTAGGAACTCTACAATACCCCTTAAGTTACAGGCATCGCGTATAAAGTTTTTAAGTTCCACAATTTCTCGCAACCAAAGAGAGTTGAAGCTTTTTGAATTCTCTGTCAAGCAATTCTCCGGCTTTTCAGCGATTCTTGGACTTTTAATTGACAGGTTGATGACTATTAAGCAACCGGTTTTCGCCCACAAAGTTCGCAAGATCGCCTACGGTTTGAACTTGAACTTTGAAGCTTTTATGTTGACAATCTTTGCCTTTAACAGCCCATTTAGCCGCTATATAATTATCTGTAAGTTCTTTTTTACAAGTATTTATAATTCGTATATTTTCCCTTTTAAGTAAGGAGTGGTCCACTCCAATCGATATCAATATAACAATACAGACAACCTGAAGTTTGACCGTGAAATGACGTATCGCGATCCAAAAACGAATCGAGCCCTAAACGAAATGATCAGGCCACCGGGCAAAGGCCCCGGGGGGACTGATAACTCTTATCTCTCCCACGGGGCCGTAGTAATAATTAAATAATCGCCACGTTTTCGGCGCGTATAAAACACATCAAAACATAGATCGTATCAAAGTTTATTTTTGGGGCAGGCCGACAAAAAAAAAAAAAATAGATTACAATTAGAATTATAATAATTATAGTTAGACGAAGTATTTACATTTTGATGACGATGACGACGTCATGCTGACATTAGTCATGCTGATCTCCAGTGATAGTCCCCCAAAACACTTGCACAAAAAATGCTATAAACAGTCGATCTTGAGGTAAATGGGTTGCGCGCTGGCCAGCAGCGCGAATTTGGCATCGAAGGTGATTTTCTCGCACGTATCCTCGCAGATTTCCACGCGGTGCTGGTGCAGGAAGTAGATCAGTCCCAGCTTTATCTGCAGGATCCCCAAATGCATCCCGATGCAGTTGTGCGGCCCCGCCCCAAAAGGCAAGTACGACATGGGCGTGTGCTGGGCCCGGTATTCCGGGGAGAAGCGCTCGGGGTCGAAGCGCTCCGGATCGGGCCAATACTGAAAGAGGTACAAGCGACGAGTTTAGCGATACAGTTCTTGATCAACTTGAGATGTGGGTAAGCATACCGAGTATCTCGGACTTCAAGTATCTCGGACTTCATACGCTAATGACCGATGGCATGGCAAAACTCACCTTGGGATCGTGATGGATTGCGAGACTGGAGATAAAGACTGGCATGCCCCGGCGGGCGTAACACTCGGCGTGGGGCCTCAAGGAGTAGAAGCGCTTCTTGTTGATGGGCGTGCACTCCCGCTCCAGGAGCGGAACGACCGGGTACTTCCGCAGGGTCTCGTCCACGACCATGTTCAGGAACTCCATGCGGGCAACGTTCTCGTAGGACAGTCGGCCGCTGGGGGATTCCCCAAAGGCCGAGCGGATCTCGCGTCGCAGACGGGACTGCATTAGCGGCTGCTTGGCCAGCTCGTAGAGGGCAAAGGACATGGTGGAGGAACAGGTTTCGATGCCGGCCACTTCAAAGGTGGCCGCCTGGGCGGCAAGGAAGTCGCGATGGTGCGTGAAATGCGACTTATCCTGCTGCAGGTCGGCCTCCTTTTTGAGGGTTAAAAGCATCTCGATGAGATCGTTGCGCAGATCGCCGCCCCTTTCCCGCTCCTCAATCACCAGTTGGATCACCCGGCGAAGGAATTCCGCGTGCGGCTCGGTGAAAAGTTTCGGCCTCAACAGAGGCACCAGTTTTGGCAGGTAGAAAATCACAAACAGATCGATTATGCGCCACACGTTCGGCTTGAAGAGATCCTGACAATGCGATCCAATTTCCGACTGCGTGTTCCTCAGGCTGTACGATCGCAGGCCAAAGGCGATGCTGGCGATCATGTCCGTGTTGTAAAGATCGCACACATCCTTGATGCTCACGATGGCTCCGCGCTCCGCCTCCCCGCGCCGCAGATCCCGTGTCAGACGCTTCAGATACCACTCCAAGTCGCATCCGATCTGGGGGATACGGCCGGGTGTATATCGTGTATCGGAATGCCAAAAAAAAAGGAAGCAAAAGCAAAGATAAAATCAGGCAACTGTAGGGTAAAGGAGGGAGCTATTTTAATCCAAATGGGTCTAAAAGTTTAATCATATTATCTATCTAGATTCTAGAATGTGATTCAGGAAGTAGAGCCATGAGCTTCAATTTCGAGATTGACTTATTTTCTTTAAATTCAAAAGTTGTATGTGTCTACAGTTGTGAGAGAATTCTGTTTATTATTTTGAATTTTATATTCTAGGTATAGAATTTTAGACTCCAAAAATTGTCCTTTTTGGAAGCGTTTAAGATACAATTTCAAGGATACAATTTCTTGATAGTTTTACATTCTTTCTCGACTAACTGACAATACAACTAACCGATAATACCGCACATGTTCCCTGATACTACTGAATTATGTTGTATGTTATATGTGCTCGTATGTTCTAATACTACCCAAAAAGGTGGGCCAATTAAATTCTCCAAGATCTTAACAACTAACCAATAATACCGCACATGTATTGTATTATGTTGTATGTTCTCGTATGTTCTGATACTACCCAACAAGTTGGGGGATTAAGCTGATTAAATTCTCCAAGATCTTAGCACCACTAACTGATAGTACCTCTTTTTTGGCATTGTTCTCGTATGCTCTAATACTACACAAAAAGAATGGGAATTAAAGCAATTAAACTCTCCAAGATCTTAGCACTACTAACCGATAATATAGCCGATTTAATGATTTGACACCCAAAACCCCTCAAGGTCTGCCCAAATTTGTTAATCTCTGTTAATTAATACGCTATTTTCGAGCTTGGAATAATTTAACCTTCTCTGGCCCCGCATATCTAAAATGCTTACTCATTGGCATCTTTTTTTCCCCCCAAACCATTTGCATAGCGCCTCGTCACCCGAGAACCTTCAAGCGGTTTCTCGTTTTTTGTTAACATCGATACTGGTGTATGCTGCTTTGTTTATTCCTTGGAAACATGTGACGGCCTCTGTTTCTGATAAGTTAACTTTTCAATGAAACTAGTCAACCCACAATAAAAAAAAGAGACTGATAAGCTGTGAAATAAAAAGCAGAAGTGGCTGGATGAGCACCCACACGACCACTTCAAAAGAACACTCGCAAAACTTTCAGTTTTCATTGGTAAATTTAAATTTTTAATCATTTTTGAATAGTTTAAAATTTTAGCGTGCTTATAATTGTTTTTCCTGGTTATCTGTTTAAAATTATTTGGCTTTGAAGTGTGAATGAATTGCTAAATTCAATGCAATTTTAAACCCAGGTGGTTCTCCTCTTACAATTTCTTTGTTTACAAGTACTTTTATGTGGTGAATTTTATGTGGACTTTATTATTGCAATTTGAATACTATATGATTTTATTTCTCTATTTTTTTATTTTACGCTTTATTAGTGAGATTTAACTATTATTTAATCATATTAAAATACATATAAAGTCGTTTATTTAATACATTTTTTACAGTAAAGTTTGTATGTCCAGAATCCATGGAATTTCAAGATTATATCGATTTATTTGTTGAAGTTTTACAATTATTTAGCTACTATGTAGAGATTGTCCATGAAATTTCCCAGATCCCATTCATACCATAGGTTGAATTCTAGCAAATGATATTATTACCAATATGGATTTTATTTTTAATTTTTTCTAAGAAGATTTTATAGTTCCCATATAGATTATATTACCCATTTTTTCAATTAAAGTTTCTGCATTGTTTTAGTTTAATTTATATACAATATTTTTGTGGGACTTATGTTTTTTCTAATTTTTGCTTATCCCCTCGCGGTTTCGTGCAGTGTGTCGCGTGCTGAACATCTGATGTTTTGGCCCCGTTAGTTGTTATTGGTAAATAATATATAGTATAAAATTGTATATCATATGAAAACAAATGTATATTAGTGGCCAATTTAGTTGCCAGTAATTTAACTATTTTGCAATTATTTTGTACCGACAAATGCCTCTTTGTTTCGCTGAGTGTGTTGAGAACATCTGATGTTTTGGCCACGTTTGTTCATTTTTATGTCAGAGCTTATAAGTAAATAATGCGTGACACACCTGCGGTTATATCTAATAGGAAAACCAATTAAATTGTATTATTTTTTGTTATTAATTTGTTTTTTTAAATTATTTTAAATTGATTGCACTAATTTAGCTTTTCTTCGCCTATTTCGTATTGGCGAATCGTTCCCTGAGTTTCGCTGAGTGTGTCGCATCAGCTGATGTTTTGGCCCCGCTCCTTTCCGCCCCTCCCTGCCACTCCCCACGACCACCCCACCCACTACCCTGCGGCATGACTCACCTCCTCCATCAAAGAGAACATCTGCTTGAGCTTGGCGCCAGCGAAGGCGGGAGCGAGACGGGTGCGGATCTCGCGCCACTCGGGCTGCTTGGCGAGGAAGAGCGAGAGGGAGCCGAGGCGGTCCCCACGCACGTCGCACTTGGCGAAGCGGTTCGAGAAGCTCACAAAGTCCTCCACGAGCACCGTCCGGACCAGCTGCAGGTCGCGCAAGAGAAGCGCCGGCTGGTGGAAGAGATAAATGCCGACGACCGGCTCGGAGCGGAAGCGCTCGTCGAAGTAGAAGCGGCGGAGCTGCTGAGCGAAGGACTCTTCGAGCCGGAGCACGCGCGAGAGGTTGCCGAGCAGGTGGGTCGGCTGCACGAACTTCACCCGGCGCCGCTGCCAGTACACGTAGGTGCGACGCGACCAGATGAATATCGCCGTTAGGATCGTCACGATCGCGAGCAGGATGTTCGTTGAGTAGACCATGCTAGGGCGTGGGTGCGAGCGGGATGGTCGCCCCTCGATGCAGCTCCAATGCACTGAGCGCAAGCTCGTCGCAGCTTTTATAAAGCTGCTTGCAGTGTTTTTTTTTGTATTCTTTCTTTTATTTTCTTGCAAATTATATTTTTTATAATTAATCACTTAATCACTCTTTGGATTTCTATTGGCTAGAAATGGTTTTATTTTAATTTGAATTCCTTGTGATTTCTTTTATTTATTATGTTTTGGGTGTTTTCTTTTAAATTATTTTAAAATTTGTTATTTATGTTATTTATTTATTTTAGAGTAGTTCTTCCGAATTGTTTGGTTAAGTGCTTATTTTTTGATTCCTAGTATTTTAATTTTTATTTTAATAAAATTGCTTTTGCTTATGCTTTCGGTAAGGCTTTGCAGCGGTTTCGACTGCTTCTGATTTTTCTCAATGCATCCTGCGGCCGCTCCTGCTCTTAAAAGTTATTTGGCTTGAAAGTTCTTTTCCTCTCCCGCACTCGCACTCGCACGCGCTTTCGCTCTCCCACTCTGTCTCTCTCTCTCTCTCGCTCTCTCTGTATGTTTGCGGCTTTGTCTCGCCGCGTGTGTTTTGTTTTTGTTGCCGCGGCCTGCTCCTGCCGACTTGCTTCTGCCTTTGTTTTGTGTTTTGTGTTTTGGGCTTTGGGCTTTTGGCTTTGGCTGTGGTGCACTCGCGCGGGTTTATAAATAAAATACTTAACAAATTATATCACAAGCGCCGGCGACCAAGAGAGAGCCCACAAACCGGACGAACCAAACGCAAAGGCAAACGCGAATGCAAACGCAAACGCAAGTGAAAGAACAGCGCGACGTCAACAACAAAATAAAAGCTAAGCCGAACAAGAACTGGAAGAAGAAGAAGAAGACGACGAAGAAGAGAGGCAGCAGCAGCGGCAAGAGGAAGAACGCCACGCACAAGAACGAGCCCGGGAAGAGGAAGAAGAGAATCAGAGCGCGAAGAGCGGCGGCGGCTGGCAGCCGGAGAGCGCGCGCGTCTCTTTGGCAGGGCGAAAGGCAGACCGCGAATTATCAATAATAAATACAAATCCACAAGTTGACGCTTCCAAAGCAACTGACGCGGCGTCGGCGTCGTGTGCTTTTTATTTTGATTAACCGCAACTTTGCGGGAGGCGCGCCAGCGGCGAGGCAACAACAAAGCCAGACTGCACCGGAGCGACAAGGAGCGAGAGCGCCCGGGAGCGAGCGAGATCTCGCGAAGAATTCAGAGTGTCTCAAATGCTCCCCCGCCGCACAGTGGGCCTCAAAAGCTCATCCGGCCTACAATTAACATGTGCAATAAAAATTCGAAATAAAAACAATGTTTTCAGGAGATTTATTGCTTTGGGGGGCTGCTACGAGATTTCCTATTATAAATAAATATAGCAAAAAAGTGGGATGTGAATCTAAACCACTGTACATGAATATGTATATCTGTATATCTAAATATTGCATCCTTTCCCACTAAAAATAAAAATATTTTGAAATTATTAACTCCATAGTTGCATTGAATTGAGAGATAAGTTTCTATTGTAACTATTCCTTGGTCAAAAATAACTAAGAAAAATAATATGAGACCTTAAAACCTTGTAAATATACAATATATTTATATTTAGCTCTTCTGAGATATTGCCAATATATACAAAAGAATATAAAACCTATACTCATTCCACCCAAGCCGGTTTAATATTGTTTTATTCCATTGTATAAATGTACAGTGGGTTGAAACCACTGTGAAAACATATTCACCAATAATTATGAAATTTGAACTCAAGAACTAAAGCTAAAGGAAATATACGCTTACCTTCCATGAGATCCATGAGATACCAGCCACTTGGCACTTGATAAGCATAGACCATTCCCTGAACTGAGTGGTTCCATTTCCCTGAATTTTGTTTTCAAGCAACGCAACCATAAATTATTAGATAACTCTGTAGATACAGATAAAAAACATATCAGAATAAATGTAAATTCGTGAGCTTACTATTTCCGATTTTATTTCTGATTTGAGTTGTGCAAGCCACAGCTTTTGCTTCGATGCAGCAGATGGTAAACAATAACAAATAGATTTATTGAGTTCTCGATTTTGTTTACAACACCCGACATATGAGAAAGTTAATAAACATGCAGACTTGCCTGCGTACGACTTCAAAATATTAAAAAAATGAAGTTTAAAAAAATGAAGTTGAAACTAATACTTATCAGATATGTACAATATTGATATGTTATTTTCATGTTGTTTCTTTATGGTTAAATATACGGTGGCTCGCGGTTTATTTCGTGCAGTAAAATAATACAAAAATTATGTCGTTTTTGCGGCTAAGCTAAGACAATATCGATAAGATATTTGCAAAGTAATAGTTCAGGTAATTTTTGAATATATCCAACCAAAAAAAGAGGCAAATATTAGTTGTTGATTTATGTATCTTCACAATCTACTTATTTTTGATCCCTAAAACTAATCGATTTCCCATATAAAAAAAACTGACTAATAAATTAATATTACTAATTGATGCATTTGATTCGGTAATGATTAATTAGATCAATAAGAAAAACAAAGATTTGATGCAAAACGATGACGTAATTAATTTAAATTTTAAATTTGTATGTTTGTAGAGAAAAAATCAATAAAAATGGTACGGCCCCACCCCTCTCACGTTTCATTGGAAGGCAATTGATCCTTGCAACGGTAAATTCTTCGTGTGGGCAAGCAAAGGAGAGAGAGCTTTCTAAGAGAGCTGCTTACACTGGGATAAGTTTTGTTTGCATTGTAAGTTTTCGATCTATTTTGCGCAGCTATTAGAGTTTTTAGGTGGGATTAATCAGCAAGTTCTTGTACTGCATCTAAATGCCCCTTAATCGCTGTAACCAACGACATAATTATCGTGAATATGCCGCACTTTCATGACAAAGGGGCCCACTGTGGGTGTCGAAAAGATGCCAAGTCTCGCAAGTAAGAGCGCCGGCAGCGCTGCCTCGGCTCTGCTGCTTCTCTGCCGCCGCTCTGCCTGCTCTTGCGTGCTCTGCCTGCGCTCCACGTGACGGCGACCGCGAATCTCTCGACGAAAACAAACGCAGAGAGCTGGGGCAGAGCCGGAGAGCGCAACTTGCCGGTGGCAGACAAAGCCCGTTAGTTGTTGTTGCCTCTGTTCTTGCGCTTTTTCTTAGCCCCGTTTTTTGGTTTCTTATTTTGCATTTTTTCTTTGCGCCAGGGTTGCATCGAAGAGGGCGCCAAAGTTTGAATTGAAAGCGCACTGGTAGCTTTAATTTTGGCTTAAACAAGCCCCAATCCCTTCCCCCCTCGCGTGGGGGGTTTTGCATCAAATCCATTTGCAGCAATTGCCCCAAATTTGCACTTTTCTTCGCCATCTGCGTTGCAAATGTGCAACATTTCCGGCTGCCTTTGTCTTTGTTGTTTGCCCGTCACCGAAAATGGTTCGCCACACGTACGGGTTAAGTGGGGGGTGGGAGGGGGTTAGGGCTTGCCTTGATTAAATTTCCCGCACGACCGATTTCCAAGGGTTTTTCCCAAAATGCGATTTCGAGACTTTTCGCGCGCCTCACCTTTGCACTTTGCTTTGCATCCATCGGGGCGTACAGTGAGGCTTCGACGGGGGTTCCCCATCAATGGGAGTACTTGGGAGCTTTAACCACTAGTTGGGGTTGTAAAAAAAGGCATATAGTTCAAGATGTATCAATTGTAAAATGATATTGCTTTAGACTAAATAAAGAAAGATTTTGAGAAAGGACAACATATGTGTTTCATTATCCAATTCGATTTAAATTGATTTATATACAAGGGTCCCATTACCTATTGCATTTTGATTGAAAAGAAGAATCTTATACACTCAATCATAAGTATTTTTAGGGGTCTTTAAAGGTATTTGATAAGTTTGTATATGAGTAATCATTTACCTAACAAACAGAACATTAAAATTAACTATTTAATAGCTATTAATAGACTCTAATTTCTGACAAAAGTTAAGTGTAAGCGGAATCGTTAAGGGTTTCTTGATATATCATTTCGTAAATTTTATATCCTTTAGTCATTTATAGTTGTATTGAAAGTGTCATACACTTTGGATTGCCTATTAAAAACAATAGCAATTATTAAATTACTGTTGTAGAAATTTAAGGAAAAAACTTGAATTATTCAGCCATTTCCGATTGCATTAACCCTTAACTTGGCATACTATGTATATTTTAGGCTAAGATTGGACGATATAAATTTAGGCATTTCCGATTGTCGTGACCCTAATCCACGATATTTGAGGCTAAACTTGAACCAAATCAAAAATCCCATCCAAGGTTTGGTAGAGTATAGTTGAGGGCTTCGGAGGTCCTACCGAGGCTTCACTGTGGCCATGGGTGTGTGTCAATAATCGCCGTTGCTTATGCACACAACGGCTCTGCAAACACCAGCGCACTTGTCGCAACAATTCGCCCCCTTAACCCATGACAGCCACCCATGACAACACCCCGCCCGCCCATCAAAATCAGCTCAGTGCAAATCAAAGCCGTCTCAATCAACAAACAAACAAACGGACTAACGGACAAACGGACAAACAAAGCGAAGCAAACAAACAAATAGGCAGGCAAACATTTGGGTGCACACTTCAAGTCGCCGGCAAGGTGTGGGCGGGCGGGGGTGGAAAAGCCGGGATGCGCTATTTAGTTTTCGGCCTGCGACTTTGTTTTCATTCCATTTGCGCCGTGTTTGCCTGGGAAATCTTTTAATTATTGTCACGCACTCGCGCGCCCTTGATTTCCCAGCCTCCCAGACTTCCCCCCCATGGAAAACTAGTTACCGCTTTGTGGGAGTTGTGTCAGGTGGCTGCGTTTTCCCGGGGATTAATCCCCGAACCCTGGAACGATTGCATTTCCCGCAAGTCTTTGACAAAACAGGTTGGCTAAGCAAATTAAAATTAATTCTGCGAAGGTATTGGAAAACCCTTGACAAACAAACTGGATTTGCGGTGATGCTACCCCGAAATTGTACATTTATGGCAATTAGTTGAAAGATCTACATATGTTCTAACGAGTATTCGTTGGTAATATCGTCATAATTTTAAAGAAATTATAGTGGGCTTAAGGAGTGGATTGAATATTTCTCGATTATTTAGATAGATTTTCGATAATATCGATTTTTTTGGGTATCTATGAAAAACAAGTAGGTTTTTATTAGATATATCTAGATTTTTAATAAAGACTTTCGAATTTTGTACAGGGTATTCCCCTATTAGTTTTTTGGGAAGATTGATTTCGATAATAATAACAAATTTGATACATTTCACAAATTTCTCAATATATTAGCTTGACCCTAAGTACAATAAAAAATTAGTGCAAATGAATATGCAAGTATTGCTTACACCTCCCAAGAAATATAGGTTTTACGAGCCCCTACCCTCGATATCTAGCCCAGATCTCTGGCGTATCTTTAAGATACTTGCTTCACCTGCCCCTGTAGGCACTGCACTGACCATCGGGACGAACAAAAATGACCGTGTAATAAAAAACAAAACACTCACATGGTCCAGTAATCTCGGGGGCTTATCTCTCCATTTGATGTAGCACCGCTCGGAATTTGTGCCCCGAGATAAAGTGCGCAAAATAGATGCGTAATTTGACGTTAATGTTACGCTAATAATAATCTGTCAGCTTGTTATTATTTTCGGTGAAAATGAAGAGGCTCGCAGCTGATCCGGACACACATGCCCGTGTTTGTATCTCTCGGATGCGGATACTCACATGTGTATCTCTTCGTTTGTTTTTTACGAGATTGCGATCGTGTAATGTGCTTAAGGACCTTCGTCGTCCCTCCGGCCCGTCCTAAGCGGCATTGTTGTGTTTGCCCTTTTGACGGGTTTCGATTACCCAGCTCCTGTTGTGTCCCAGGACTCCTGTATCTTTGTACGAGTATCTTTGCGTCTCGGAAAGTGCCCTTTCATGTGTGTAATCCACTCTGCTCGTTGCTGCTCAAAGTTAAATGATGCGCACCTAAGTTGAGCAAATTTCCTCGGCCACTGTTTTGATTCTCTGTTTTTGCACGCCGGCTGATGAAAGGGAATTGCCCAACAAGGATATAGCTTGGGAGGTAGGAAGAACAAAAAGGATGCAATTAAGTCAGCATTGCCCAAGAGGATAGCCCTTCAAATAACAATTCTGAATAAGTATATTCATATACGATTTTTATACCATGTACCTTAAGGTTCGAATGGTATATTGACAGGCAGAAGGAGACGTCTCCGACCCCAAAGTAAAGAGGTGGTACATGGTATCTGTTGTCTCGAATTCTACTTCTTTTTACTGAAGTCAACAAACGCACTTTTGCTAAAATATTCCTAGCTGTACATCAGATATCTGAAATGGAGCCATATAAACGAGCTCTAAAATGTCCAGCAAGAACTCCACGAAGGAATCCAATATTGAAGATGGATCAAACGGCTCAGACCACAAAGAAAGTTATGATCTGTTGAAGGGTGTTGCTGGAAAGACGGTGGAATTTCTGGAGAAAACCCGGAAGCCGCTTGACATTGGCCACGAGCTGACACTTCTCAATGATTTTCGCAAAAAGTTCATGGAAGAGCAAGAAACTCGGACAATTTGACGAGAACTCTTCAGGAGGTACGCGATGATATTTTCATGCATCAATACAAGTTGGTGGTGGACCTTGAACCATCGGTGAACCAAAGATTGCAGATTATGAATCTGTTCTACGGACTCATGGATTCCGATACTGTCAAAACAAATGCTACTGATCACTCGCAAATCATCGACCAGTTGCTGTCTCAAGCAGAAAGTACAATAAAGGTGAACGCCACTGGTCCCGTGGGTTTCTCTAAGTCAGTTGCAGACTTGTTCTTGGATTCTAATAAACCAACACTCGCCTCTGAAGTTGAGAACTATCTATCCATAGAGGACCCAAGAAGCTTCTGGCCTAAATCTTTTCGTGAAGCAGGACTTTTTCAAAACCAATGCAAATGTAAAGGAAGAACAGGAAGAGTTATTATCAGTTAATGGTGATGAACTTAATGAATTCACTTGTGACAGAGACACTTATGACATTGTGATAGAGTATAAAAAATACTTCACGTTTTTCCGGAATTCTTCTAAAATCTAAGAAGGAGCAAAGAATTATGGGATGAATGCTCCAGGATCACTTCAAAATTGATGCTATCTGATGAGCTTGTAGGGAATAAATGTAAAACGAAATTATCCGAAATTATGCCCCTGGGTTGCGGGGGGAGGTAGCCGATTTTTAAAACAAACTTGTGCTCCATCTATTATAGTCTCCAAAATCTGGGCGTTTATACGGATAGACGGACATGGCTAGATCGACTCGGCTGTTGATGGTTATCAAAAATATAAATACCTTATGGGGTCCCTGTGCATACATTTGCACAAAGTTAATATACCATTTGCACCTTAAGGTAAGTACATGGTAACTTTTAAGAAGTAAGAAAGCCATTTCTAGCTGGGTCAAAGAAGTTTTACTATATACGTACAATCCCCCAATAATAATTCATTTTTGTAAGTGATTTGTATCCGTTTATTGGATGCTTAAGTCGTGATTGAGAGAACGACGCATTCGCTGCACATCTCATCTTGGCACAGTTTGGCCTCAAAGTTGGTGTTGAAAAGTGTGTTGCACACTGTGGCGGCCACATTGTGGCGAGCGATTTTCTTGGATCTGCCGCGGGCTTCGAACTTCGTATTGTCCACAACGATTGCCACACGATGCATAATGATCGGCTCCTCTCCCGAAGGCTCATACTCCATCAATGAAGTGTCTGGGAGCATCATGGTCAAAAGGCGGGCCGGTTTCATCTTCTCCCAGTTGGGCGGCAACTCCGTGTGGATCGGTGGAGCAGGATTGGCGGCTAATCTTTCGCGCTGCCACCCGAGAAAGGCCTCGAAGTCTTCATTGGAATGCAGATGCAGGCTCATTAAGGAATAAGTGGGAAACCACGACTCGTTGCGTGGCTGGCGATTCCTGCGGTGCTTTCCGTCACGTTTGCGTGCAAAGCTCTTACGGTTCTGGAAGTTAACCCTGCTCCCACTTGCGATCTCCTGATCCGGCTTAGCCTCGCCCGGCACGGTGGCCGCGGCGAGTTCCTGCTTCCCTGCATCGAGTGCTGCATCGATCTTTTCGACCACGTGGTTCGGCTTGCCCTCGGCCGGTTCCTTCTTCACGGGCCCGAACAAGGCCGCCGCCACGGTGACCTGCTTCACCATCGGCTCCTCTGCATCTACGAGTATATTGACATCGTTGTTCTGGTTCAGGGGCATCGAGTTGGCACTTAAAGACTCACTTTTTATTGGCTCCATGCTGGATTTTAGCGCGATTTTTCTTCCACTCGTGTTTGCAGTAGTGTTGGGTAATGTTGGGTAGTGTTGCGTAGTGTAGGGTAACTCTTGAGTGAGTGAACAGAAAAAAGTTGTTCACTGTTCCTTTTTGATCTTTATTGTTCATTTGCTCATATTTGCGCACTTGCTCCCTTGTTCACTAGTTCATTTTTGCTTAGTTATTCTTTTTTGCACACTTTGCTCCGATTCAGAAGCAGGAAAAAAGTGCAAAGCACAATTCAAAGATGAATTTTAATCGGGAAGCTTAAAAATTAAATATGTGACATATAATATATTTCTGAAAAGTTGTTGAGTTGCAATGCTCATTGGCTTAGAATGCACAGAACAACCAGTGAGCAACTAAGCAATGAGCAAGTGAGAAATATGAGTGAGTTGCCTCTTCTGAAAAAAAAGAACCAGTGAACATGTTCACCTAAAAGAGCAGTATTTACACAACACTAGTTTCCAGCTTATTTTTTTTCAAGGGCTTTAATTAGGGCTGCATCTTCGAGTATATTGACATCGATGTTTTGAAAAGGTTTCGATGTATCGATGTTGCTTTTATGGCATCGATGTTTCCCAGGGTTGCTATAATAATTAGCAATATAAGCAGTGATTTTTCTTAAATTGAATATTAATTATTGATTCATGCGCCTAGCTCGGGAATCTAAAAGTCCAACCGAAGAATTTTAAAGAAGACCAAAATAAATAATCAATAGGGTATTAACTTGACTACGAAACACGTTCAGTTGTGTTCTAATGGAACACAAAGTCATCGTAATATTTTACCACAAATTCCCGGTACTCAGTTGGAAGAATTAGCTTCATTTTGTCCCATTTTTTTGCTAAGAAAAAATAATACAAAATAAACGTATAATTAAACGCTGTCAAAATTTGCGGGGTTGCCAAATCAGTCAAATTTAAATTTAAAAACATTTTTAAATGAAAATTCCATTTTAAATGGCTTTACCAATAATAAAAATGTAGATTCTTAAGTCCATGCATTTTTGTACCATGTACGTTAAGGCAGAAATGATATATTAAATTGGTGCAATGTATGTATGTAACAGGGAGAATGAAACTTCGCCACGCCCCTATCCGCCTTAGTAATAAAACTATATTTTCTTCGACATATTTGCCCATAACTTGCACAAAATAAGAGCTAGAGACCTATTTTCTTTTGCACTATATACTTTCCGCCCTCTGGTTTGCAAAAAATGGATATATTCGAAATGGTAAAATCTATAGGCATAATTTTGCGCTAAGCCCACTGATCGTCAAACACGTGCATGGAAAATTACGTCCGGATGGGACAATAAATATAGAAGATATGACCAAATAAAGTTTTACCCACCCCTTCCCACGGCAACGGCATGCTGCTACACATACTGAGTGACGTCATCCGTCTCTTCTTTCACTTTGGTCCGTCCGCACGTGTATGCATACCGAAGTGTGTGTATTATGCACAATACATACAGAAGTGCATGTATGTGTGCACGTGCACCACAATGCTCTATGGGTGACCCTATCCTTTCAAGAAGAGGCCAACCGAATTATCCTATAATCAAACATAGATTAAAGTCCTTTGGTATTATACAAAGATTATAAAAAGTAATGTACTGTGTAACGACTTAAAGTTGCAAATTCTATAAAAAGATTCATTTGCAGTGTTGGAAAAGTGTTGAAAAGTGTTTTAGATATTCTGGAAAACTGGGAAAGCTGTCAATAGGTCAGGGTCATAGCCTAGTTAGTAAAGGGGAACTGCTTAGATCCAGGCCCCGTTGGCCCCGGTTCGAGTCCTTGTATAAACTTTTATATCTTTATTTTCTTAAAACGAAAATTCGACTTGTAACTCAAATAGGCAACTAGAACGGCGATCATCGCCGCCGGGTGTGGCCTAGCTGGTAAAGAGACTGCTCCCAGCTCCAGGTGAGGCCCCACCCGGTCCGGGTTCGAATCCCGGTAGTAAGTAGCTTGGCACACAAACAGACTTACTTCAATTTTCACAAAGAAACACACGGTGGATTGGATGCGTTCTATGATCGATCCATAAGGTGGGCAGAGGATGATGGTAAAGCTCCAAAAAAGGCATGCGGCACTAAAATTGATTAGCGCGAATGTGTAAAGGCGCAAAAAATGTTTTTTTCCCTCATCGTGTTTTATTTTTAATTATAACTTTAAAATAAAGTATTTTGGTTTTTTTTGCGCAACATATTGTTCTTGCCAATCTTGTAGTATATACAAGAAAGAACAAGTAATATTCGGTTCTCAGTTTCCCCCTGAGTTATAGAACACGGATAAACATTGCGGATGTAAAGTGCGCCGCAGGTTTAATACCTCTAAAAAACTCATTTTATCATAACCGAACATGTTGATCCCCCCAGAGCCTGGGTTGGTCCTCGCTTACTTAAATAAAGTCAGCAAAAACATGATTTATTGTTTACAAAATTAAAATAAAAGGGTCTCTGAAATCCTGGAACTATCACCAAGCAACAAAATATGAAAACAACTTTTATAGCTTGAAATTGAGACCTTTAATTAGACCTTGACTCGAGCTCACCCCGAAAACCTGGCCATAAAGTCAAACCCAACAAATGCAAAGTCAAAATCCACAAAAATACCCCAGAAAAGTGAAACCAAAAATTCCCGCTACATTAAAAATTACTTAGGGCCAAAGGATGTGCGGGGACATTCTGCGAAAAGTGCAAAAAACCAACCCAAGTCGCGGAACAAAAAACTAGTCAACTGCACTAGAAACCTACAAACCTAAATCTAAATAGATCGGGTCAAGTTCTGGGTAAGAGCGAAAACCTCGCCCGAAAAAACTAGCGCTTTGTCCTAAAAAAAGGGATAACGGCCGTAAAACGCGATTCCTGGTAGGCTAGGTACGCGCTGTACCCGGCTTAACCCCTTTTCGCCAGCGCTAACAATTGCAAATTGTATTTGTAGAGCGAAAAAGAGGTTCGGGCTCAGGTCGAAATTTTTTAATGCAAATCTCAGCTACGAGTCTGTTTTTTCACTGCCCTGCTTCACTTTTCCACCCGCTGTTCTTTTTAGCTGCCTTCTCTCCTCCTTTTTTTTTTTAGCCAGATCGTAAAGCAATATAACCATAAAAAGGGGACATAAATTTGGGAAAAAGGGAGTAGCGCGGGATGCGTTTCGACGAAGGGTTAAAAAACTGCCTGCAGATTTCCCTTTATGACTCGGTCAGCGAATGGGTTAATAACAATTGATTGTGATTCTGTCTCATTTTTTGTACTGTTTTTTGCCCTCGGCAGGACTACGCGGAACTTGTAAAACCAGCGACCGTTTGTGTCTTGACTTTGGAGTTTCGTTTCGCTTAGTTTAGTTTTTCCTCGGCATTTTCCTGCCGGCCAAGAAGATGCCGGCGATTATAAAGGCGCAATTAACATTAACCCCTTTGTGACTGACTCTTTTTCTGAGATGCCGACGCCCCATAAAACTGTCGCATAAGTCAACTCCGCCCCGCCAGCCGGACAATACAATGCCGCACAATAATGGAAATATAAATATTAATATTTTCCCACTCCCCGGATACCCGACTCCCTTTGATATCTCAACCTGCTGACGATCGTCGTGTGAGTTTCGCTTAATTTTTCAATTAATTCCTCTCGATGTTCTCAGGCGGTGTTCTCAGGCGGCCATGTGTTGTCGATCGGACAACCTCTTCTAGTTTTCCGACTTTTCCGAGTTCTCCTCGCTTGCCCCGACCCCGCCCCCGGCCCTTTGTTTTTATGGGCCCTAACAAATTTGTACAAATTGCTGCGGTCCCTGCCACCGCGCTCTTGGCCAAGTTGCGTTACCAAAATTGGGCCACAGTCCA
>JAJJHQ010004865.1:126641-144173 GCA_021223825.1 Drosophila ironensis
GGCTGTTGAATGCTGATCAAAAATATATATACTTTATGGGGTCGGAGATGTCATCTTCTGCTTGTTACATACATTTTCACAAAGTTAATATATTTGTATCTTAGGGTACAAAGTATTAAAAAAAACCTTATAAAACACCGATCAAGGAAAATACATGGACTTGCAGCTGAATATTATTTATTTAATTATACGCTTAATTTGTATTATTTATTCTTTGCAAACTGGGACAAAAGTAAGGTAATTCTTCCAACTGGGTACCGGGTATTTGTGGTAAAAAATTACGATGACTTCCATCTAAAATTAATTACTAAAGACAACGGCCATTAAAAGAAAAGAAATCTGAACGTATTTCGTAGTAAAATTAATGCCATTTTGGTTATAAATTTAGCCCTTCTTTTAAATTCTTTGGTTGGACTTTTAGATTCCCGAGCTAGCCACATGAATCATTGATTAATATTCAATCCAAGAAAAGGCAATAATAATTATTCGGGCAAATCAAAGGCTTTTGGACATTCCTGCAACTCGTAATATACACAAAATCGAGGGAAAGCTGCCATTCTAAGCAAATTCAATGCCTAAATGCAAACACGTTCCTTGTATTTCAATCTGCGTTGCATTGGAGCCCATCAACCGGCTGCCCGACGGTTTATTTTCATTTTTCCTTGGGGTTAACCGATCCCAGCCATTCAGATGCAAATGCAGTTTGAAAGCCGAAACCATTTATAAGGCCATAAAACGCCAGCAATGCAGTTGCCATGCATCTGCTGCTGCATCCGCCTCGTTCCCATCCTTTTCGGGCTGCGTATCTGTAGGATGTCTCACTTCGCGGCAATTACCAGCGGAGATGCAGGCTACAGATACAGATACAGATACTGGGGCACAAGGATGCCGCCGAGTCACAGGGCCAGCCAGCAGCTAGACAGGCGGCGCTAACCAATTTTCAATGGTTGGGCAATAACTGCAAATTTAATTTCGCAATTTCGCGCCTCGGATTCAACGGCCTTAGCAACCCCCTGCAGCCTCTTTGATCCCTCGCTGGCCCATAAAAAAGTAGAAGAAATTGGCCAAACTAATCTCGGAGCCGCAGCCATAAATTTGCAACTAAATTGGCAATGCCTTGGGGCATTGAGATCCGCAGGAGCTGCATGTTTTGCAACCAATTTGGCGATTGAATAGGAAGCCAAAGAAACTAAATCTACAAATTTCGAAATGCAATTTAAGGTACGAGTAGAGCACTTGAAATAAGTATGGTAGGGTACCCTTTCGGCATATGCTTCCCTCTCAAATCCAATCTGTAAATGTTCGAGTGCCCCCCAAACTGTCGCCCGAATCGTCACTACCCCCGCGCGAGGGCCAGATACATTTGTATCTGTATCTTGTGCTTGGAAAGTGGTTCGCCAAAATTGCCACCAAAAAGCAATTGTGGGGAGGAGGAATCCATTTCAGGTTATCCGCGAATTTCAATCAGACGACAATGAACAAATGGAGGGGAAAAACTGAGCAAAGGGGAAAAATTGAGCAGCATGGATTTAAAAATAAATACATACGTGAGATGCCACGAAAAGGGGCGACACACAATTTTCCGGCGGTGAAAAATTGCCAGAGGAAAATCCACTTAAGTAGCTTTGACAAAACTACCAAAAGCAGCCTGGCTAAAGATACAAAAGACACAGATACTCGGAGCACGGAGCACGGAGCACGGAGCCGCCGATACAAATACATCTGGCCCAAGATTTATGGCATCTTTTAGAAAGAGTTACGCCAGCAACTAGGGAGAATCTCATCAAATTTGTTTAAATGCCCATAAATCTTCCCGGGCAGCTGCCGGCGGAATCACTCTCCGGACTCCGGAGATCTCGGAGGATCGGAAAATGGAAAAGGAGTGGAAAGGCAGCTTAAGCTTCGTGTAAACAATCATTAAAAATCATTAACCATTGGCGCCACTTTCTCATAATAAACACAAAAACTCCGTTCCGCAACTCCCCCAAAAAGCAAAAGAAAAAAAACTGCAGCACTGCACGGAAAAATATATTCCAAGGAAATCTTAAAAGAACGGAAATATTTTCTAAGAACGGGATGTTTTGTATTACTAATATAGTGGTAATAGGGCTTTTAGGAACCTTTCGAACAGGGAAAGGCAAATACTTGTATCCAATATTTATTTCCCCCGGATAGGTTTTAGTTATTTGATTCAATTTTAAGCATTACAAGTTTCCCGGTTAGTTTCCGATTAGTTACCTGAACATTTGACGGTTCATAACCGGTACTCAAAAAGAATAAAGATCCCATAAAGCATACATATTTAAGATCAGTTTCTTTCCAAAACACCTTAAAGATACAAGTACTTGTGTCGTAAACTTCTTAAACCTTTTTCAAGATTGCGATTAGATTAAATGTATTATTAAAAAATTGCAGAATTTTAGTCTATAAGCTAATATAAAATCTCAAAAACTTGAAAATAAATTTGATCATAAGATATACATTAGATTTGTTAGTCTTCTAACTTCAAAGAGCATGAAATATATGTGTAATTTGTATAATTAATTTAAATTCCTGAGTTAGTATTGAGCCGTAATAAAATCTCAAAAATGTGTTCGAAATAAATGTCATCGCAAGATATTCATCGGATTGTTTATCTTGCGGATTGCGAGAGAATTAAAGCCGGAATACGCTTTGGGGCGCCCCAAATTTTTGTGCGTGCATCTGCTGCAATTTTGTTTACGCAATGGCAGCGTGAGAATTTTGCCACGCCCCCCGCCGGACCAGCGCCCAGCCGCTTAAATGGCTGGCCATAAAAACCGCTTTGGCCATAAACAAAGTTGAACCAAAAACAAAAGAGGCGAACAAATCGGGAGGCGAAAAAACAGAATGCCAGCAAACAAACAGAAATTATTTGGTTTTCTGGTCATGCCCAAAAGAGCAAGGCGCCAACTATGTAGCCATAGCCCCGGGTCGTACATACATATAGTCACCATCGGTCGGATGGATACTACACTCGTATATCCCATATCCGACAGAATTTTTATTGGAAACATTTTTACGGCTCCGCGTTTTTATGGCCGCGTATAAAACAAAGCGAAGGAACACGAAAACCATCGCGTAACAAAATAGCAAATCGAAAACATCCAAAATAATTAAACAACAAATTGCGCACAAAACAAATAAACAAAGTCGAGCACAAAGCCCAAAATTTGCTGGCCAGCCGAACTTCAAAAACGAGAGGCTGAGATAATCAATTAATTTGAGGAGGTTCGGGAGATTTCGATTTCGATTTCGATTTATTGCTTACAGATTGTAATCAGATGGTCGACAAATTCGTTTATATCTATCCATATAAATTTGTTAAACCATCGAAATGGACGGCCAAGCACCACAAATCTCAAAACACGCAAAAAGCCTAATGGTTACCTTTTCCGACTTTAAATGTGAGGCCACCACTGAGTACCGGGTATTTATAGTCCAGGCAATGGACCTAAGTCGCTCTAACTTGTGTTGATTTAATTGTAGGAAATATTCAGATGCTTATTATAGCTTTTACATATATAACCCTCCCCCGATTGGATTTTCCAATATATTTCTTAGGTAAATATAGATAGATTTTCCCTAGATTGGTTTTAGTTATTTGATTGAATATGTTGTAAACATTATACATTGATTTTACATTAGTAATTAGTAATCTAGATAACAATATCTAGATTTACGCATATCCCCTAAAACTCTTTCCTAGTTTCTAGATACTTATCGATTAATCTATCGATTAAGTCAGGCTTACAGCGTTGCATTTCCGTTTAAAAAGTGCGTTTAAATTACTTAATTCCTTAGCCAAACCCAACACTTATCCTCTGTTCAAGGCACTTAGCTTTTGGGTGCTTTGTGCCTCGCCCTCTGAAAATTCCCGGACATCTATATGTTCGCCTCCAAACATAATACTCCCCCAAAATCCCCAATTGAAATCCCCACTGAATGCGAGGCGCGATGCGTCAGCTTAGTAGCTACTTACAAGTATCCAAATAAACAAGCAGCCGCAACCACATCCATTCCCCTTCCCGGCCCCAAAAAATCAGAATCAATTGTTTCGAGACGACCCCAAGAAAAAGGAGTCCCCCAAAAGCATGAAAGGAATCCGAAAAACCCCCACAGCTTTTATTTATTTTGATTTTCCTTTTTTTTTGCCTATAAATCTAAGCGTCAAACGGCAGCGCGACGGAATAATCAGAAATCAATACAATCTGCGCAATATGTTTTATGCGAGCCCCGGCTTCGACTTCGGCTTCGGCGCTGGCTTCTTTTGCCATTTTTCCAAGCAATTGAGTTTGATGATGCCACCACAGAGCTCCATGTCCTTGTCCTTGCCCCCAGACCAGGCCCATCCTTGCAGTTCCTTTTGATTAAGCCACAGAGAGCCGGAGGGCCAACATGACGTGACTTTTGCCTTTTCTCTTCCCAACCTCCCGCACGATAATCAAAAATCACGCACACAATGGATCCCTGTAATAGTTGAATTGAATTGCCCGGGAGGGTGTACTTTAGTACACCCACAACGCTTCCCAGCACTGCCAGAAAATGTCTAGCCCTTTAGCCCGATATGCGTTTTAAAAATTTTTATTTAGGCAATGAAAACAGGATACAAATGGAAGTAAGTTAAGTTCAAAAAGCCCAAGAACGCCCGAGCTTTTTGAGAACTTACAGAGAATTCCGAGTGCTACAATAGGGAATACCTGCTTTTGGTCGAAAAACTTGACTCAACAATATTCCGGATGGCTTTTCCTCTGCTCTAATTATCTTTAATTTGATTCAATCTTTTTCTTCGAGTGCCTTGGTCCGTGTTGACTTTATTGGCCTCATTGCAAAAAGGCGACGACGAGGACGTTGAGCTGCAGCTCGCACATCCTTCGGCCCTATGACGTGCTTTGACACACAGCCAGCCCCATCCACTCCCCATCCCCCTCCCCCTCCCCCAAAGAGTGCAAAACACCGAGGGAACACCGAATTTTGGAATAGCAATAGCAAATAGCAACCCCCTTTTTCGGGCAGATGGCATCATTACACGGCCGCGTCGCACGCAAAATTGTGCGAAATTTGGTGAGCCGCGTGTGGCAAGTCGTGTGGCGGATTCAATTCGCAAACTTTGCAGCCCCCAGACACACGCACATCCACGAGATACTTTCTGATGCCACCCAACCACCCAACCACCCCCACCCACCGTGCAGCTCCGCCCACCTAATACGCTTTGAAGTCGTTTAAAGAGCGATTGGGAAAGGCACGGCACGGCAGGAGCAGGAGCAGGAGCAGAGGCAGGAGCAGATGCCAAGTGCCATTTAAAAGCAGGGAAACTCGGCATTTTCCCTTTTTAATGCTGATTTTTTGGAAACCAAATGAAATCCATATGCCCCGAGAGCACTTCCGTGTCTTTAAATTGGCTGTGCGCCGAAGATTCTTGCATTTTTGGGGGTAGAGCGGGATTAATGCAAATGAAACAAATGAGAAAATTGATTCAGATTGTTCTTGAATTTTTAAAATTTAGTTTAGGCTTAGAGACAATCAGCCAAAAAAAGAAAGAAGCAAGGAATTTAAGTTCTTCCCCAAAAAAATTAAGAGTCTCATCTAGATTTTATGGCAATGAAATGTTTGAAGAAAACAAGTTGTTCCAATTTTAAATAGATGCAAACTATGTACGTTTTTGCATATGTAAGTTTTAGTAAATGTATTGTAAAAGTTGTAAGAAAACGCAAAACATGCTTTTAATTTACATATATTTAGGTTTCAGGGCAATTAAAAATTTACAGACCTTTACTAAGATTGTACTTTGTATTCTGATGCAAATGGTTTTTAAGCTAAAGCTTTTCGGGAACTAAATTGTATGTTTTAATAGGGTAATACTAAAAATATTTCTATAGTGAACAAAATTTATGAACTAATCAGTTTGTTAGTCTTTTAAAATGTCGTAAAATTTCTGTGAAACGGCCAGCATTACAATTAAAATATAAAATGGAATACATTCCAAACCCCGTACAATATATTTGTGTTTCAAGAGTTATCATTGGGTAGTGACATATTTCATGTTCCCAATAAAAGACTCTGGTATTTTGTAAACAGTTTTTCGTTTTTCCTTAACGATTTTCTTGTAAAAAAACAAAGCACAACAAGAACTACTCCCCCGGCACACCCCCAAAGGATAACAATGCGGGCATTGCGGGCAATGTCCGAATTTTCCCTGGAAAACCATCAATTTCCACTGGCAGTCGATCAATTGGGCCAATGGAAATATTGACAAGTTTTTTAACGAGTCCGCCGGCGCGTCCTGCGATCGGCCCGCACTCCCATTATCCTTGGCAAATTAAAACATCAGCCTCGAGGCAATGACGTCGCAAGATAAATAAATAAATAAATAAATAAAGCGACGCTGCAGCGACGGCGGAACGGTAAACGGGGGAGAAGCCTATTGACTCGGCGAGGAGAAGGCGACAAAAGGACATCGGGACAGGACATTTTACTTTACGAAAAGGAAGAGACATCGATGTCAAAGTCTCCGCATTGTCTGACGCAAAATAAAACAAAAACTCGGTCACAAAAGGGGGCTGATCGTGTTGGAAAAACTCGGCTCGCCGAATCAACGAGACATAAAAAAAAAAAAAAAGGACACTCTCCCTTCCATGCGAATGCATCCATTGTCCTGGAGGCTGCAGGATCAATGAAAACGGCCACTGCTGGATGAATGAAAACGAAAATGAAAACGTTAGCGCTGACGTAAACGCGATCCCTTTGCGATGTGACAGTTTCTGGCCGGGCAAACAAATGCAATGTTATCCTTTTGTCGCAAATGCTACTAAGAATTATGTTGTTGTCCTCGACACGGCGACAGCAGGACTGGAGAATCTATAAAACAAAATTAATGTCCTTTTTTTGTTGCTTGCAGCATTCGACGGTTGCAGCGGCGGCAAATATTTGGAAACGCGCCCTTTTTTCCTACCTCTTCCTTCGGTTTTTATTTACTGGGGTTACGAGGGGTACGAGGGGTGTCCTTGGAGGTTGGGGGTATAATTCACAGGGTTTTATGGGGGTTATGCACGCCTTGGCTCTTTTAAATGAAGAATTCAGGTGGAGGATGATTATTTTATCATCTATTTTGGTACCGCTTTTGGGGGATAACATGGAGTTTTAAAGAGGTTATATTAGCTACTTATTTGGTATTTATTCTCTCAAGAAAAAAGTTCTTAAATGCTTAAACCTTTAGTGTTGTTAGAGGTATAATAGATGTCCAATAATAAGCTTCCAATAGTCGTATTTAAATTCATTGATGAATAGACTACAATTACAACTAATCGCTGTACTTCTATTCAACTTTAAATGCTTGACAAATGCAAGCTTACATTGCACATTAAAAAAATACATTTTAAGTAATTTTAAACAGATTCTACAATATGAGATTTCACATTAAAAGAGTATATTTTAGAAAAATCTATATGAATGATACGGTATTAGATTTTAAAATAGGAAAGTCAAGGTTAAATTTAGTGTATTTTCATAAAGTCAAACCATTAAATTCTTTGAGTAAATTGGCTTGAAGTTGGGGAAGAAGCATATAAAATGCAACTAAATTTGCTTGAAAACTTGGGGAAACGATTAAATTAATTTTATTTTATAAAACTAAAGGTACAAATGGAATATATAGATGAACTAATCGGAGTGTTTTAACAAGGAATGGGCAGCTTTGGATCAAGTTAATTGCTCCTAACTTTTCCATGTCCTACCTATAGATATACCTAGCATATTCTTCTTTATATCTTCTTTATATAGTCATCCCATACCCAATACAATATATATTGTATATTTCCCGGTAAATCTAGCCGCGATCTGCTGGGGAAGCTTCCGTGTGCCGCATCTTCCTCTGCTGGTTATTTATGGGCCCTTCTGCTCTCGGATGGATTTTTTCCATCTTTGTCGGACTTTGCCGGGTTGTGCAGCACGAACCATTATTAAGCATTATCGGGGCGCACTATCGCCAGAACTCGGGGAGTTTTCGGCAGAAGGCGGTTGACACGCGGCACCCACCACCGCGGCGGGAAGCCGGGAAACCGGCGCGTCCGGGCAATACTGTACAATGTACTCGTATGAGTACTCGTATGTACTTTGTACCCTGCAGCCGAGCGCATGGCGGCGCAGACGATGATAATGATGGTATCGCGATGATGATCGTCACCAACCAAAAACGCGCGGCCTTCCGCACTCGAGACTGGGGTGGGGTTTAAAATTCCCCCACCCCCCTCTCCCCCTGTTGTTGTTATTAAGTATTTCTTTTTTTTTGTTTTTTTTTTTTCACCACTTCAGAAAGCAAATGCAACCGAAGCGTAGCGCTCGCTTTTCTTGTTTCCCATTTATGCGAGTAGTGTGTGGTGGCCCGGGGGGGGAGGAGGGAAGGGGAGGGTAGGGGAGGGTGACGAATGCCCGGACAAAATGGTGGATTGTTACGAAAATACAGAAACAGAAACGAAAGGGGAGGGGCCGTGCGGCAGGGAGAGATGGGTGGCGGGGTGGCAGTCTGCGGGTTGCATTCTTTGGCCAAAATGGTTTTCTCGTTTCGTATTCATTTCAATACCCTCGAGAGGGTAGCAAAGAAAAAATCAAAAATTACTCAAAAAAAAAAACAAGCAGACGCATAGTTGGGAAGTGGGCGGGGGTGCATTATTTCGCGATTGATTTGTGTGAGAATTCTGCTTTGATCCGCAGCGAATCCGAGTCAATATGCCGCCAGGGAAACGGATATTAAAGGATTACGCCCGGGCCGCTGTTCCATCAAAAAGTAATCATCCTCGTCAGAAGCGCCCTCTATGAAGATGCAGTGAAAATGGATCTGCTCCGGGCTTTTCACACGGTCTGCATTTCGCAGGGAGGTCCTAATAACTTAAATATGTTCCTCAGTGTGGATCAACTTTTAGTCTAAATGCTGCCTAATAATTATGGCACAAGTATGCGATTAAAAAAAACTTTAATATTGAAGTGGTTCTTGAACTCTAACCATCACAATAATAAAATTCAAATAATCTACCGGTTATTAGGGTATAAAACACACTTAATTCCAGTGAACTTAGGGTAAAATATAGCAACGGAGGTTTAGGAAGCATACGTACCAGTAAGTACATAGATATCCTTTATAATAGGTCCTACAGGTTGAACTTTTTTCCTAAATACCTCGTAATATTATAATACAAGTATGGGATGGTATTGAAGAACTTTTATTTTGAACGAGTTCTTAAATTCTAACCATCGCGATGGTCGATGCATCGTAATAATATGATTCACATAAACTACGGGTTTTAGTACATTTGCCACACTTAATTCTAAAGAACTTAGGGTAACATATAGCTACGGGAATTGTGGAAGCATACGCACCATTATGTACAACATGTGTTTATAGATATCCTAATTAATGGGTCCTACAATTAAGGTCAAACACTACTAACTAATATTGCATTTTAAAGGATTGAAATAATGCCAATTTGAAGAAGTTCTTAAATTAATATCACTCATATAATTAATTCTCAATTTCTAGTATACTTATGGTATAGTATATCTACGGACTACGGAAACATATGTATATACCAGTAAGTACATAGATATTCCAATAAATGGGTCCTACATAAAGAACTTTTTGCCTAAATACAACCTAATAATATGGTACAAGTATGGTATAGGACTGGAGAAAAGGGTTTGCAAAGAGTTCTTAAGTTTCTGTCCATAACAATAATATAATTCATATAATCAACTAGTTGTAGTACACACAACATGTCTGTTTCTAGTATAATTAATGTTATATTAAGGCTACGGACACTTGGGAAACATATTTTTGTACGTACCACTAAGTACAACATGTGTTTATAGATATCCTAATAGAAGTGTACAATAGTCTAGTTCAAATATTTGCGTAATATGGTATTGTATGGAATTGAAAAAATTTACTTTGAAGGAGTTCTTAAATTCTGTCAATCATAATGAAATATTTATAGTACTCATATAAAACGGTTTATAATATACATTTAAAAGCAAGTCTACCCATAAGATATTCATAATAAACTTATGAAACGGAGAATTACGAAGATTTTAGAAACATGATGTGTGTTTAAGAGTACCCAAAACCTTACGGTAATTAACTTAATTGTTTATAGGAATGTGAATCGTAAAGGCCTTAGATATTTCCAAAATAACTTAAAAATGTGCTTACACTTTATATATCAATTGCCTAGTTTCATTGTTATTTGCAAGAGGGCTTTCTTTTGGTTATGGCAACCATATTTTTTATTTCCCTATATAACCTTACTAATTCCAGAAAATCATAAAAAAATCTATAAGCAAATGATATATTTTTGAAATATTGTCTATATTATTTATACAGATCGCTGCGGCTGCCCACAATCGACCTGTTGCGGGCATAAATCAGTGCGAAAAGAGCTAAATAAACGCGACTCTATGCCTAAAATATTTAACTCGCTCCAGATACATAACATACATATACTCGTAGTACGTACAAATAAATGACACAACATTTAGCCGAGCGCATAAATCTTGAGTAAATAATTTTTTGCCGACGGCAAGGCCGGCGGGCGAATGACAAAGTTTATTTGGCGGTTTTCCGAGGATTTACTGGGAAACAGTATTTTTGTTTCGGCGTGTTTTCCATTTCGTTTTTTATTCGGTTTTGTGGCATATTTTTTCGTGTTTGCGGATCCACGCAGATGGGCGGTTTTGTGTGGTCGTGCCAAAAAACAAAAAAAAAGGTGGATATATAGTTTCATACGAGTATATTTATCATTTCGGCAGAAATGGCTGAAGATGTCGAAAGGAATTAATAGACGGCAGATGGGCTGGCAACTAAAAATATACGGCCGTTTGGCATTCCCAGAGTCCGAAAGTTTCGGCTTAATTAAAATAATAATCGGGCCGAAAATTCGCACGTTTGTTGGCCATTTCCCACGCCCGAAGCGGCCCGGACAATGCATTTCGATTTAGTTTAAATTGAGGCTGGACTGGCGGTATTTTGTTTTGTAAACATTTTCCCAAAAACCTGTCCCGAAAACAGTGAAAAGGAAAGGCAGACGCATTGTCTGGTCTGGATGGTCAGTTCGGGGTTTTCTGCCCTTCGCTTTTCTCGTCGGGGGTTTGAGGCTCTCTCCTCGGCCTTTTCACATCATTTCAACACCGACCAGAGCCCGGGGATTCGGGGATTGACTTGTTACAATTTCCCCGGAATCACACCTATTTTTTGGTGTCCACCGCTTAGATGGCGCAGAAGGCTAACTAATTTATTTTCACATTTCCTTTCAGTAGTTCGGGCCGCTTTGTTTCGCCTTTTTTTCGCCTTTTTTATTGTGAACGGGGCGGCACCGCCCTCAGAACTTTTCATTTATTATTTTTGATTCGGACAAACAAATTGTCGCCGGCGAAACAATTGGCGTTAGATTTACGGGAATTATTCGGAATTTAACCGATGACAGGACGCTAACTAGGTTAATATGAATGGAATTGTTTGGGTTTCTATGGTTTTGCTGTCGGCTGTTTGTTTGAAAATATTTCGGCAGAAGCAAGTGCTCGCACTTTTGGGCCATCAGCCTTTTTGGTTGGATAAACAAGGATAATAATTGATATTTAGTTCCTATTCTCGGGGCTTGGCCTTTGTTGCAAGTCTTGTATACCGAAAATTAAAAGACTAGATCGAAGGGCATTTTAGGATGGTATGTTTCCTTTTCTTTTCGATGTGACTGAATTAAAATAGAAGTACAGGTATTACATCTTTTAACAGGTTTATAGGTCTTTGATATAAGGTTAAAATTTATGTTTAACCAAGAAAAAAAACTGAGATGTGTATATGATTTAGATTTCTGCATGAATGCATCCAAAGCGACACATGAATCACTCATTCTAGGTTGCGCACGCTTTTTTTTTCATCACATTATATTTGTTGTGCCATTGTCTTCCGACCTATAGAGTATAAGATACGGCAAAGAATGAGTGAAGTATTCTTAAGAACACAACACTACTGTACAGATCTGTTATGCTGCAAATGAGTACATTCATGCAATCAATAGGGAAACTTGCATTCATGCATGAATAACTAAAAAAGGAATAATTTGAAATATAACAAGAACCTTTTTTTATAAAATATTTTGAAATAGTAGTTGCTAGTCAACACTTGTAATCAACTCAAATTCAGCTCACATACTTCAAACGAGTTGGCAGCTAAAAGTCTAGAAAATTCAATAGCAAACAATTTTTGACTGTTTTTAGTTGAATTATTAACAATTATCATTCAAAACATGTCGCTCTCAATGCGAATTTTCACCGCATCGCGCAAGGGTCAGCGCATGTTTGGCACCCACGGAGCCCGCCTCCTGGCCGCCCGCAGGGATCCCCCAAAGGATATTGTGCCCGTGCCAGCCGGCTATATTTACGTAAACAACAAGGAGGTGAGCATGGAAATGGCGGATATTACGGACCGGGCGGCCACTTCGATGTTCTTCGGCGAGCTCTTCCGCGGCTTCGCCGTCACCTTGGGCCAAATCTTCAAGGAGCCGGCCACGATCAACTATCCCTTTGAGAAGGGCCCCCTGAGCCCCCGATTCCGTGGGGAGCACGCCCTGCGGCGCTATCCCAGCGGGGAGGAGCGCTGCATCGCCTGCAAGCTGTGCGAGGCCATCTGCCCCGCCCAGGCCATCACCATCGAGGCCGAGGAGCGCGCCGACGGCAGCCGGCGCACCACTCGCTACGACATCGACATGACCAAGTGCATCTACTGCGGATTCTGCCAGGAGGCTTGCCCCGTCGACGCCATCGTGGAGGGGCCCAATTTTGAGTTCTCCACGGAGACGCACGAGGAGCTGCTCTACAACAAGGAGAAGCTGCTCTGCAACGGCGACAAGTGGGAGTCCGAGATCGCCGCCAACCTGCAGGCGGATCATCTCTATCGTTAATCTTTGGTTGTACTATCATTTAAAATTTCCTGCTTAGAACGATTCTCCAATTAAAGATCGTTGCCCTGGCTGCGTCCTAAAGAGTACAGATTACCCATCAAAAATTTATTTATAATGGCAATGCCATCAAGCTCACTTCAATAAATCGAATGTGTGACCTATCAGAACTACGAGTAGAACCCGAGTTAAAACTTGTATAAACCCTAAATGGAACTCGTAATTGTTTAATTTTTGAAAACTCAAGAAATCATAGATATTTAAAGTAGAATAAAGAACGTAAATATTTACTTTACAAGTCAAACTAGAAGCCCCGAAGCAAATGCCTTGGCTTTTGTCTCTGAAACACTTTCGCAGCCCAAAAAGGACTCCAGGCGATGGCTCTTCAGCCAGCTCCCTTTTCCTATTATGATAATTTACGACTTTGGGCCCCAGGAAGGGGTTTCAACCTTTTCGCAGAGGCGTAAATTGTGATGAAAATCGCTGAAGCGCCATTTAACCGCGACGGCCATTTAGCCCAACATCCTGCAGGATCCGAGGGAGCTGCGCTGCTCCATTTTACGGCCGCCAACCCCGCAGCTCCGGCGTCAAATTGAAAGAAAAGTTTTAATTATTTTTAATTTTCATGATTAGTACTTTGCGTTTACACCGCGCGCCTCCCAAGATGCGATTCTCCAGCGCCAGCCAGCAACCCCCGGTTTTTCCGGGCCCAGCCCGCTTGTTAATTAAGCCCAACAATAGTGGGCGGCCCTCCGGTCCTTCGGTCCTCCGGTTCTCCGGTCCTCCGGCCTTGGGGGGTGTGATAATGATAATTTTCTCACTTTCCACAAAACAGATGGGGGCACGGGACGGGGAGGGGGGCTGGCAATGCGGCATCTTCTGGCACTGACACAAGTTAATGAGTTTCGCGCTTTTGCGCCTGCTAAAATTTCACCAGCGGGTGTACTTAAGTCACCCCCATCCGGGGGCGGCCTGTCCGCGGGTGCGGCTACCCCCAAAAAAGACGTTTTCGGCTTTTTTGGCAATTTTTTTAATTGTTTCTTTATGCAAAGTGACATCCTGGGAGACGACAAAGCCGGGGGATAATTCAAAGTCCGGGCAAAGCACTGAGAGCTCATTAATACCACTTGCCCCGGTCCCTGCCCCGGTCTTGGCCTACCTGGAGCGGCATTAAAGGGCTCCCCTTCGATCCCATAAATCAGCAAATACTTAAAGCCTTTTTCGGATAACCAGATGACTGGCCATTTCTCAATGACAAAAGGTGAGCGCTGGCGCTGGCGGATTAACCGGGAAAAGCGGAAAACTTTGGCCGGGGGCTGAAAATGCAGGGGGGGCGGGCCCGCTAATTGGGATGACAAATTGATTAAAAGCCCATGATTACGAGCGGGAAAAACTAGAGCTGCCGCGTTTTGGCTTGGCAATCAATAATTTTCATAAATCTACAGAGTTGCTATAATGCTAAGTAATCGGTGTTGTAGGAAAGGGTTTTACTTTTCGGTTTCGGGAGGTAAAACACGTTTATTGCGTCTAAATCAAAATTCTCTTTAGGTAATACTATATTTGAAATTTGTAAATGTAATCAAATTTATTGGTCAATCGTTATTCTGTAAGAGGAATTTAAAATGTTTTTTTATGAAGGATTTGATATTTAAAGGGGAATTTATATCATAGACATATTGATCTTAAAATACTTACGTATAGCTATGCATTATAAGGGGATTCCGCATATATCCTGGGGTAATATAAGTGAAAAATGGAAAAGGCACTTTAAGGTATACGTTTAAACTTTTAGGCTGTGTATTTTTAGAATAAAATAGGAATAGCTGCTAAATAATATGTAAGCATTGTTCTGATTAGTTTTAATAACTGAGAAAATGTAATTGCTTAAAGTAAATCAATATGTGGATGACCATGTCCGTCTGTCTGTCTGTCTGTCCGTCTGTTCGTCTGTATGTTTGAACTCGTCGTTCTCCTAGATGGTAAGACCTAAAGACGTGATTCTTTTTGCATTAGGTGCGTTTAGCACATACGCGGAATATGTAATTTTGAATTTTCGTTACGCCCCTTTCCGCCTTTGCAATTTTCAAAATACTGTAATTTCTCCCAAAGACAGGTCTGTGGTATTTGCTTGTTTAAACCCTTTTTGGCACCGCCACAATGACACACCCCGGGGGCTTGGGGGATTAGCTGGCAGGGATCTGAAGGATCCCACGCGGCGGCTCCTTGATCTCCTGGCTGCCATTCATCGGCCGCCTTGGCTCCTTGAACACCCATTCATTCATGGGAACGAATGTCACCGGTAATCGGCTCTTAATCGGCTGGGTAATCAATCCTCCTCCAAACTTGTTTGTTTTCCCTTCGGTTTTTCGGTTTTTCAGTGTGTTTCTGTGTGTTTTGTTGGTTTTTGGGTGCAACTTGATGTCCTCGGCATTGCCACAGGTTGTTCGTCCTTTGGCCTGGGATTACGGGACATTTTCCCATGTCCTTTTTGCCGCCGTTATCGCAGCTGAGCCGCTTGCGCACGGTTAGCTGCATTGTCCTTTTTTGCTTCTTGCCTCCTGCTCCTGGGCCAGGATATGGATATGCTCATGCACGATATGTATATAGTATGCAAGATGATGCATTAGGCACTTCCGAGTCGATCTTGCGGGCTAAGCCGCTTACCCAAAGTGTCCTTCTATTGATCTTTCGGCTCGTTTCGGCTTCTGGCCTCCGGCCTCGGCCTCGGCCTCGGCCATTGTCCTTGGCCAGGACTCGCTCTGTGGCTTAATGCATTTTAGCTAAATGCGCTTGACAGATGATCCTCCCCCTCCGCTTTTATTCAGCGCATATAGTAACATATAGTTTTTTTTTTGGCTCCTCCGGAGTCATCGACACTGACATTCCATCATCCCGGGCCCGAGGTTCCCGAGGATCCCAAGGATACGTTTCTTGGCTCAAACAACTGCCAAAGGACGCTGCACTCACAGAAATGCCTAGGCTACTTATATTTGGCCAATAATTATTCCTGTCTCAACATAATTCACCTATATCATCTACTTTAACCACCTGAATAGTTATACACATAAAAATTAGTTGTATTTTTACCATTGCATGCAAATGTATTGCGAAATAGTTACATTTTATGATTGGTATTACAAGGATATGAAATATGAAATACATTTTGTAGGTAAAAATGTATCCATAAATCTTGAATTTGTTAATTGCAAAGATAGTTTCACCAGTGGCTGAGATTATTGAAGAAAACTAATATTTTGAGGCCACTTAATCCTATTGATATATTTTATTTATGTCACAATATTAACATATATTTTGATCAAGGAAATATTAAATCTTAAATGTACAATTCCCTTTCCCTTATAGACTAAATCAAAAAGTATCTGGTAGGTTTAATGAACGACATATTTTTCAATGAACGAAATTTCGTATGATATATTTGTAGCTATATGTTGCCCATTTGTATCTGTATCTTCCCCTTCTAGTTTGTAATTTCGTGCCGTGCAAAAACCAGCAGGAAGTACGAGAAGTGTGGCCAATGGAAGGAGTTCGGCGAACGCTCGCTGTGTTTCAGCGTTGACCCGGGCCCATTGGTAGCTAATTATGTAATTATGTTGTCAAAGGGTTGCGCCTTTTGCGCTCGCCTCGCTCTCGAAGGAAATAAATAAAAAACACACAAGTAATATAACAAACAGTGCGCACAGGACAGTAATCAATTTGTTGCTGCTTCGTTGCGGTTGACCAAGCCCGCTGGCCACTCGCTCGGAACCGCTGCGCTCCCTCAGCGCTTTGGGCCCCCTCAGCGCTTTTTGGCCATCTTCGGTTGCCAAAGACACGACGCGTCGCGACGTTTACCCAACCATGGAATAATCGTCAAGCCGATGGGGGTTTGGTTGGCTGTTCAACCGAAATGAGCTGCCGCCTGCCCCCAAAAAAGGTGAGTGGGGGCCGGGGGCCCGTGGGTAATAAACATTTATAAAGTTCGAAAAGTAACCAAAACAGAGGTGCTGTTAGTGGGAGTGAAACATATTTACGAGTGGCTTTTCGGAGCTGTATAGTCTGCGGCAAGAAAAGCAGCGTGCCTGAACAATTTCTCATTGCTTTTGATTCGGCTTATTAATTTCAGTCTCATTTTTTGGTTATCTATTGCAATTTGGTTATTAATCCATCAAAATTTNGTTCGAAAAGTAACCAAAACAGAGGTGCTGTTAGTGGGAGTGAAACATATTTACGAGTGGCTTTTCGGAGCTGTATAGTCTGCGGCAAGAAAAGCAGCGTGCCTGAACAATTTCTCATTGCTTTTGATTCGGCTTATTAATTTCAGTCTCATTTTTTATCTATTGCAATTTGGTTATTAATCCATCAAAATTTAGATGAAACACACTGAAGGTCTTAAATTTATATCTTAGGGTTCTTTTACAAGAGAAAACCATACTCGTAAATGTTAATATTTATAATATTTGCAGAAAATGTTGCTTTAATACAACTATTACCCTATAATAACAATATGTTCTACTTTTATTCAAGCTTAAGCAGCTTGAATTCAAGCTTTGAAATTAAGTTTCAAGCTCTTAAT